>JACCPG010008963.1:0-24380 GCA_016069955.1 Drepana arcuata
CCACCCGCTTACCTTCCCGAAACAGAAACAAAAGCGGAAGTAAATGACTAACAGAACTCACTAACAGTTGGAATATTTGTTAGAGTAGCACACATTTCAGAGTAAAGAAAACTATTCTACTACTACTCTTGCCGCTCTCTTAGGCCTCACAGTCTTGGAAGGCCCTACAGGAACACTTGTGGTGATGCACGTCTCTGCAGGCTTCCGCAGCTTATCGAGTCCGTCCCTGGTAGTAACTCTGCGACGAGTGCCATCAGGTCCCAAGATAACAATGGAGCCGTCCCGTGTCCAACAGTTCTTGACACCATAGCGTTCGCGGGCCTCCATAAACACGGCATGTCGGACTTTTGTCAAGAACTCCGAGAGGGTGATGCCTGTGCCTTTAAGGGACACCTTAGTGAACCAAATCTTGTCCCGTACAGATGAGTCCCTGAATTTTGCTATAATGGGTCTTGCCTCGGTTCCCGATGGTGGCCCCATACGATGGCAGCGACTGATGCTAGTGCTGTTGAAGGGAATCTTCATATGATCCGAGACCACATTCACCACCACTGCAGCAACATCTTCATCCTTGAGCACCGCCACACCATGTAGGAGGAGAATTTTTCTGCGACTCCACATCTCCTGGCGATCCTGCTCTATGGCCAACAAGTTAACTTGCTGCTGCAGAGAAGTTAGTGCTTGCATCACAAAACTCTTAAAAGTGAGAAAATCTGCAGCAAGTGAGTCAGGGGCTGATGCAGGAGTAGTACACTGCAGGTTTTTCTGGAACTCTTCCATTTGTGTCTGGAATGCCTTTGACATCTCCTCCATTGAAGTTTTCAAGGATTGCACTGTGTCTGCCATTTTTGAAGTTGAGTGTATTGCAGGAGTGTAAAGATATTTAGTAAGGATAATACTTGCTGGCGGGTATTATTGCTAATGCAACATATATTTAAGTATTACTGTTTGTAATTCCTAAAAATACTATTTTAAAATATAAAAATAAGACCAGGTTTAAAATATTAATGTTCACGTTTAATGTTCAACTATTAATGTTCACGTTTAATGTTCAAATATTAATGTTCACGGTTAAAAATTTACATATATAAAATACCATATATAACATACAATAATATCATACATCTAATATAATAAATAGAATAAATCTACATACACATATACATATATACAATTATATACATAAATAATTATACATATTATACATAACACATAAATATCACTCTGTTTCTACTTGGCGGTAGTAGTATTGCTTCACTTTTGCTTTAAATGTATCCCTGCTATTGCACATTCTGATTTCCGGAGGGAGTGCATTCCAAAGAAGAATAGATTGGACAGGGAAAGAAGAATGAACAAGGCTTGAAGTATGAGCAGGACAGGAGGAGACGATTGTCGGCAGAGCGTAAGTTTATATCGTGGTTACGGCAACGATACTGAAAATGAGAAGTAAGATAAGGAGGAGCATTGGGAGAGTGAAGGAGAGTGAAGAGCATAGTCAACGACCGCAAACTACGTCGCTGACGAATAGGTAACCATCTTAATTGGGAGCGGTAAGAAGAAACGTGATCAAACTTACGCAGATTGAATATGAATCGAATGCAACTGTTGAGAAGTCGGTCCAGTTTATTGAGCAGATCTGCATTCAGGTCGGTATAACACACATCACCATAGTCGATCATGGGAAAGATTAAAATCTGCACAAGCATTGTTTACGTCTTGGTAGGGAGAAGATTTCTTAACCGATAAAGAGATCGTAGTGTACCGGTCACCTTCCGACACACATCTGAGACCTGCGCTTGCCACCCAAGAGTAGCATCGATGTACAAACCGAGATCCTTGACAGTGGGATTAATTGGTATGGTAGCCCCATCAAAAACAATAGGAGCCATTCCTGCCACGTCCACTTTACTTAGCATACGGGATCCACCAACCATTATCGCCTGAGTCTTGGCCACATTTACGACCAAGCCGAAGCGATCAGACCACTTTTTAATTGAGTCTAGATCTCGGTTTATATCATCAATGGCTTGTGACAGATTCTGGATGCTGGCTTGAGAGTAGATTTGCAGGTCATCGGCGTACAGATGATACGCACACTGAAGCTCTGAAGATAAAAGATTAATAATAAACAATGAAAATAGAAGTGGAGAAAGAATGCCGCCTTGTGGAACGCCAGAGCCTATTTCACTCCAACCTGATGAAGAATCATCTATGTGAACCGACTGCTGGCGTCCTTGAAGATATGAACGGAACCATTCCAGTGATTCGGATGAGATCATAAAGTGGGAGAGGATGGGTAGAAGGATATCGTGACTGACCATATTAAATGCGTTTGAAAAATCCACTAGGACAAGCACAGTGATATTTTTATCCTCAATGCCCAACGTTATATCGTCAGTCACTTTAAGCATAGCGGAGATTGTGCTATGGTCAGGTCGAAATCCCGATTGGAATGGGCTAAGAATATTATTACTATGAACAAAAAGAGACAACTGCTTATGAACACAGCTTTCAAGGACTTTGGATAAGAAAGGGAGAATAGATATGGGGCGGAAATGGTTGGGCAATAAGGAATTGGGTACTTTGGGTAATGGACGAACAAAGTCTTTGCGCCATAAAGTGGGAAAGGATCCTAATTCGAGGGAAACGGTAATGATATGCGTGATCGCGGGAAGTATTTGGTCTAGGATTAAAATAATCATGTATCTGCTAATATTGTCACAACCCACAGCCTTAGATTTGATAGCGTGGATTATTTTTTAATCTCATCCGGTGTCACTGGAGAAAATTTAAATGAACCAATGTTGGGAAGAGGTAACCCATTAATGTGGTCAATCGTCTGACTCATGGTTAGAAGATCCAATGAAGAAGTGGTGGAGGTGAAATGTTTATTGATGTCGTCTAAGCCAATCGCCATCGGAAGACCGGAATGTCATGTTTTTCCGACACCTAGAGTTCCAAGGAACTTCCAGATGTCAGCGGGAGAAGAAGAAGTAATATTGTCGATGATGTGGCGGCGTTTAGCGTTACGTATCATCTGATTGCACACATTTATAGCCCTCTTAAAGGAATCCCAGTTTTCTACACTACGATCTCTTTTGAACTTGCGAAATGCACGGTCCCTCCGCCTCATAGCCATTCGGATGCCTGCAGTCAGCCAAGGTGCGGGTGCATGCTTCAGCCTGATTTTCTTCACTGGGGCATGAACATCATATAGACTGAGGACGATATCATTGAAGGTCTTTACCTTTTCATCTAATGTAGGAGCATTATGCATAGGTCTCCAGTCAAGAAGAGAAGCATCCAGGCGTAACTTCTCAATATCCATACGTCCAAAACAACGCCTGTGCAGAGTTTTAGGTTGCAGTTTCGGAGGTTTTACGTTATAGGAGAGAAAGATGAGGTCGTGATGGGAAAAACCGGGAGCAGGATGTTGACCATGAGAGGAGACGAGGGAGGGAGTAGAAGTAATGACCAGATCCAACCATGTATCATCCCTGGTAACATTACTGTGAGTTGCTTGAAGAGGCAGGATATTAAAAAGTGTTGAGTCGATTAAACGTTGAAGTTTTTGGGTACGAGGAGAACAGGGATTGAGGAGATCAGTATTGAAATCGCCCATGATAATGTGATGTGCATATTCAGACCCTAAAGATTCAAAAACTAATTCGATATCAGTGAAATATTCGATCATAGGGGGACAGTAAACTACGCCTAGAGCGGCTTTCACTCCCTTGACACAAACCTCGAGGAAGAGAAACTCAGCGGAAGTAGAGGTAGAAGTGGGTGAGGTGGAGATAATTTTGTATGGTAAATCGCTACGCAAATATATCGCCACTCCACCACCCCTCCGCACAAGTCGATCATTACGGATGAGAATAAAGCCGGGAAGAGCATAGGTGGTAGACAAAAGTTGAGGTTTGAGCCATGTCTCAGAAATCAGAATAGCGTGAACATTGGTATTAGAGAAAACATCTAATAACTCAGCATAGTGGCTGGGAATACTTTGGGCATTAATGTGACAGACATTAAACGACTGACCGGAGTGTGTGCGAAAGCTTTCTCGCACAAGGTCACCAAGCGTATCAGTAGCAGAAACAGAAAAGTAACTATCGTTAGATGACAAACTCGTATTATGTATAGACTGAAAAGAATCATCATCGGATGATATCATCATTTGAAACAAATAATAAAATACAATAATATATAATAATAATAATAATAAATATATATGTAAATCTAATACATACATACATACATATCATCACGCCAAGTCCCTAACGGGGTAGGCAGAGAGTATAGAGCGCCAGTTCTCTCTAGACTTACATACCTCTTTCGCTTCGACCACATTCATCAGTCTCTTCATACATGCTCGTCGGTTTCGAGTACTCTTAACGTTCCCGTCCTTCAGAGTCCGATCTATTTGATCCAGGTAGTTGGAACGTGGCCTCCTCTGCCTCTTCTTGCACACACTTTTGCTTTGTATATCTGTTTCGTCAATCTTTCTTCACTCATCCTTTCTATGTGTCCAAACCAACGTAACATGCCTTTTCTCATCTTTACAATCACGCCCTCATTCACGCCAGTTGATTTGCGAATCTCTTCATTGCGGATTCGATCTAATATCGTTACGCCGCACATTTTTCGAAGAGATCGCATCTCGACTGCATTCAAGCTATTTTCATACTTCCTCTGACATACCCAGGATTCGCTGCCATACAATAAGGTAGGTACCAATATCGCGTTATGGACAGCAACTCGAGCATTCTTGCTCAGACTTTTACTGCCCATCAACGCCGACATGGCTCCATTCACCTTATTTCCGGCAGTTATCCTTCTTTCAATATCTTTTTCATACTTTCCAGCTCGTGTGAACATGCTTCCAAGATATACAAATTCATTCACTTGCTCTAGAATTTGCCCATTTACCGATATAGCACACTCGGTCACTTAGGTAAATCTAATATTTCTATAAAATGCAAGGAAATTATCCCTACACCACCCGCCAGCCAACACCAACACACTTAATAAATAACAGTCAATTAATGCATACATGAGTAATCCACGATTAACTTAACAATAACAACTTTAGCAGTACAAAAATTAACACATGATCAGTTAAGAAGGAAAGTTTAATAACAAGAATTCGATTCAATGTTCATTATCATTTAAAGTTTTTAAACATAATATATTTTTTATTAGATTTTTTCATAAATCAATTATTTATCATTTAACCAAGTGTTTTTTGTGACTTTATTATATACGGATATGTAGGTTTTATTTTTCAATTCTTTACCCTTATAAGGCAAGAAATCTGTCGTAACGATATTCACAACTCTATAACCTCTAGAAGACAACTGTTGTATTCTCTGTGACACTGCTCCTTTTTTTTTTTTTTTTTTTTTTTTTTTCGAGGGGGAAACCTTCTATAGGTACCCGGCCGTCCTGGGGGGGACGAACGGGTTATGTGAGATTTCTACTCACTAAAACCCCCTCGGCAGCCATCCTCTGTGTATATAAGAGGGCTCTGGGATCTCCTGAGGAACGCACCAGTGCCCTCCAGCACTTTGCTTTAGCACATCCCAGGGGCGCCTAGCTTCGCCCCTACTACCCTCGCTGTGCCATCGGAAGCTCGAGCCACATGGCGCTCCCGCCAATCCTTGGCCCGCGTTGTGTGACAGTCAGGGCCCCCACCCTGACTATCCGCAGGCCCGTCAACCCCATTTAGTCGCCTCTTACGACAGGCAGGGGATACCATAGCCGAAATTCTTAAGCCCTGGCTATTGGGCGGACTGTAGGGGGGGGGCGTCTGTTGCCACCGCCCTGTCGTCGTCGTCGTCGTCTCCGAGACGGATCGGCTCTCTCTCGATCTCTCTCAGCGGCCTCCTTCTGGGACATCACTGACTCACAGAAGATGACCATTGACACATTTAATAACTTCTTCGCCTCAATTGGAGAAACAGGTGTAACACAAAAGTGCTCACGACCCCGCGGTCGCCCCGTAATCAACCCTACTGAGTCCTCCCTGTACCTCACTCCTGTCGATTACCCAGAAATAAATAAAATTATAAAAATTCTAAAAAATACAAATAGCTGCGGTATAGACGAACTCCCACCCTCTCTAATTAGGCAGTGTGCAGATGAACTTACAGTACCTTTCACCTTACTTATAAATCAATCTTTTAATGAAGGCCAGTTCCCAGATTTACTTAAAATATCAATAATAAAACCAGTTCATAAAAAAGACGACAAAACAAATAAAAATAATTATCGCCCTATAGCCCTTCTATCCGCCGCCTCAAAAATATTTGAAAAAGCCATGTGCTCCCGCGTATACAATTTCTGTGAGAAAAATAAAATTTTTGATGAGTCACAAAATGGATTCAGGAAAAATAGGTCTACGACACTCGCTGTATATTCAAAAAGTCCTTAACGTAACAGATAAAAAGCAATATCCAATAGGTATACTATTAGACATGACCAAAGCCTATGATAAAGTGCAATACAACATATTATTAAACAAGCTATATGGGGTGGGTATCCGCGGCATACCACACAAATGGTTCACATCCTATCTACATAATAGAAAGCAATACGTAGAGCTAGAATACCGGAATGAAATCACTGGAGAGATACAAACTATACGATCAAATCAGATAAATGTTAATGCATCGATACCCCAAGGTAGTTTGATTGGTTGCTTACTGTTCCTTATATACATAAATGACCTTCCAAAAATTATTAATGAGCCCTGTATACTTTTTGCTGATGACGTATCAATACTGACATCATGCCAAAATGCCACAAATTTAAATTTAAAACTGAATTCCATCCTACAAAAAACAAAAAACTGGTTAGAGGAACATAATCTTGAAATTAACTTTACAAAAAAACTAAAATAATGTCCTACCACCCATATCAAAAAATACCCCTAAACATTGACTTTAAATTTGATAATAAAATCCTTGAGAAAGTAGAACATTTTCCATTACTCGGCTTAACAATAGACACACATATAAATTGGAAAACACACATAAAAAAAATTGAAACTAAAATATCTAAGTTTACGTATGCTCTCCGTGAGGTAAAAAAAACTACAGACTATAACACAGCACTCACTACATATTATGCATATGCCTACTCGTGGCTCACATCCTATTACTATTATAAAGGCGAAAGGTTGTAAGTATGGATGTATGGATGTTTGTTACTCTTTCACGTAAAAACTACTGAATGAATTTGAATGAAACTTTACCACAATATAGCTTATACATCAGAATAACACATAGGCTACAATTTTTTAGGTTTTTAATGTGAGGTCGTAAAAAAAACACATTTTTTGCGCTTACATTGCAAACGCTGACTGAATCCTACAAGATAGATCAAAACAATTTACTACAGTATTGTACAACTTAAAAAGGTCTACAAAAAAGTCCGTGATGGTATATGTTTATCTCTTAGGAATAACCCATAATAACCATTTTTTATCCTTTAATTTGTACGAGAAATAATGGCTTATTTACGAAGCGATTTTAATTCAATACAGTATTAATCCTTATCCAATTAAGTATCTTAAATACATTGTGCATTTAATAAAGATCAATATGGCTTTTTACAGCATGTAAATTAAATAAATATTTTCGAAGATATCACAGATTTAAAATGCAGAGTCATAGCAATTTCGGCGATAAATACAGTTTCGGTGATAAATACCGGCAGCGACGCCAGGCGAACGGGGCGTGGGGGGAGCGGGGTAGGTGCGGTGGGGAAGAAGTGGCTCATCGCTGAATGCGCGACCCGAACGCGGGCAGACGCGTGAGGGCAGACGTCGTTGACGGTTGTGTCCGTTTTGCGAATTTTTGTTCTACTAAGGTTCTTTGGTAAAAAGTAAGCAAAATTTAGGCAATTTATCAATTTCAAGCGTTGACATACTGACAAGTAATTTAAAATAAAGAAAAGAAACAAATAAATCTACAGCGAAATAAAAATTTAAAAACTACCAGCTTTTTTTTCAGAAAATTCCACCTAAAATACTTTTTAGAGTTAATTTTAAAGAATAAGTTTTTTTTTGTAATCTTGATAAAGAATTTATTGTAAAAAACTGCGCTAAGTTTTATTTGATGATTTTACGAATTACTTCATTGATAATTCAATTACTATATAGATAGGTTACTTACAGTTAATTATAACAAATTATATAAATAGGTTAATTTTAACAAATTACTTCATTGATAATTCAATTACTATATAGATAGGTTATTTACCGTTAATTATAACAAATTATATAAATAGGTTAATTATAACGAATTACTTCATTGATAATTGAATTACTATATAGATAGGTTAATTAAATAGGCAAGGATTGCATTAAAGTACAATCATAACAATAACTACCGTACTGTATTTTTTGGAAGTATAGAAACAACACGTACTTAAGAATTATGCCGCGAAAGCGTAAGTCTAATCTTTCCCAAAGCTCTAATAAAGCTCGAACTATGAAAGTAGCTAGACTTAACGAGACGTTTCCACAAGCCGAACTGCGAAGGCTTAAACAAGCAGAGCGTGAGGCAGCTCAAAGAGCTGCTGAGACACCAGAGCAGTCCCAAGATAGACGTCGACAGCATGCTGAGTATCTAGCATCTCAACGGGCTGCAGAGACACCCGAACAGTCTCAAGCTCGACGTCAACAGAACGCTGAATATCTGGCATCTCAACGGGCTTCTGAGACACCCGAACAGTCCCAGGATCGACGTCGACAGCATGCTGAGTATCTAGCATCTCAACGGGCTGCGGAGACACCCGAACAGTCTCAAGCTCGACGTCAACAGAACGCTGAATATCTGGCATCTCAACGGGCGTCTGAGACACCCGAACAGTCTCAAGCTCGGCGTCTTCAGCAAGCGAATTACATAAGGTCCCAAAGAGCTACTGAAACTGTTCAAGCTGCTGAAGCTCGCAGACGCGCTGTTGCTGAAAGGGCACAACAGCGACGATTAATATTTACAAGAAACGCGTGGGGAGTATTCGATAAAGCTGCATTTGAGTACGATGAAACTCTTGATTACGAAAGCCACAAGCTTATAAAAATAGAAGCGATGAATAAAGAATGCAGATTTTGCGGTGCTCTTAAATGGAAAGAGGAAGCTGCAGGCATGTGTTGTTCGGGAGGAAAAGTAGTTCTTCCTTCAATAGACGAGCCTGTTGAACCTCTTAAAGAACTTTTTTCAAATGAAACAGATGAGTCTCGCCGTTTTTTAAAAAACATAAGAAAATACAATACATGCTTCCATATGACATCTTTTGGAGCTGATAACATTGTGTCGATGCCAGGATTTTGCCCGACTTTTACAATCCAAGGGCAAATATACCACACAATTGGCTCTTTGCTTCCTGCTGCTAATACGCAACCAAAATTTTTGCAAGTTTATTTCATGGGTGATGAGGAAGCACAAGTTGATAGGCGTTCTGAGTACGTACCAGGTGTGGAAAGAAACACAGTTCAAAAAATACAAAAAGTTCTACATGATCACAACGTTTTAGTGCATGAATTTAAAATGGCTAAAGATAGAGTGACTAGCGATAATTACAAGGTCGTGATACACCCAGATCGTGTACCACGTGGTGAACACGAAAGACGATTCAATGCCCCGACCACAAACGAAATAGCTGCCGTAGTAGTTAGTACTGAACAAACTGCGTCTCGGGACATTGTTATTCAGGCGCACGATGGCCGGCTTACTAGAGTTCCGGACACTCATAGATTTTATGATGCTCTCGAGTACCCGATAATTTTTTGGAAAGGACAAGAGGGGTACAGTTTTGATATTCCTCAGACAAACCCAGTTACAAAACAGCCTATACCGAACAAAAAAGTGTCGTGCAAAGACTTTTATGCGTATCATATGATGGTACGTCGCAACAATTTTAATTTATTGCTTCGATGTAGGCTTCTCTTTCTTCAGTTTTTGGTGGACATGTATGTCAAAGTGGAGAGTGAGCGCTTAAGGTTTATTGCTTTAAACCAAACAAAACTGCGAGCAGAAAACTATATACATTTACAAGACGCGGTCAGGAATGATGCGGATTTAGATCCAAACAATTTGGGTCAATTGGTAATACTCCCATCGTCATTTGTAAATAGCCCGAGATATCTTCATGAGTACACGCAGGATGCGTTCACATACGTGCGTAACTACGGGAGGCCTGACCTGTTTATTACAATGACATGTAATCCCGCTTGGCCAGAAATTACTAAAGAGCTCATTCCAGGACAAAATGCAACAGACAGACATGACTTAACAGCCAGGTTATTTAAAATAAAAGTACAAAAATTGGTTGCTCTACTTACAAAAGGTAAAATATTTGGAGATATGAAGTGTTTCATGTACTCGATCGAGTGGCAAAAAAGAGGTCTGCCTCACGTGCACTTACTGCTGTGGTTGACGGAAAAATTACGCCCCAACCAAATTGATGAAGTCATAAGTGCGGAGATACCAAATCCAGAAAGTGATCGAAAACTCTACGATACTGTAACCAAAAATATGATTCACGGTCCCTGTGGTGCACTAAATCCGTCATCACCATGCATGAAAGAAGGAAAATGCACCAAAAAGTATCCAAGGGCGCTTTAAAAGATACTCAAACTAACGACAAAGGCTATCCTTTGTACAGGCGTAGAACACCAGGAGATGGCGGCCGTACGATAACTCTAAAAACCCGAGGTGGAACACAGGAAGTATTGGTTGACAATAGCTGGATTGTCCCATATTCTCCTCTTCTGTCTAAAATTTATAACTGTCACATAAATGTAGAGTTCTGCAATACGGTACAGGCGATAAAATATATTTGTAAATATATAAACAAAGGCAGCGACCAGGCTATTTTTAACATTCGACAGCAAGGGAATGTTAATATTGACCCGAGAGATGAGGTGCAAACGTATCGAGCCGGTAGATATGTTAGTAGTAACGAAGCAGCGTGGCGGATCTTGGGTCTGCCTCTGCATGAAAGACACCCAACAGTCACTCACCTTGCGGTTCATCTGCCTAATGGTCAGCGGATTTACTTCACTGAAAACAATTTTAGAGAGAGAATGGCCGCACCACCTAAGACGACACTAACTGCATTTTTCCTGCTTTGCCAAAATGACGCATTTGCAAAAACATTACTTTATGTTGACGTACCCCGCTACTATACATGGAACGTGTCGTCGAAAGAATGGAAACGTCGTTTACAAGGCACACCTGTCGACGGCTGGCCAGGTGTGAAGGCAGGAGATGCTCTTGGGCGCATTTACACAGTGCATGTTAGTAACTTCGAATGTTACTGTTTGCGAATGCTGCTGAATGTAGTACAGGGCCCCACTAGCTTTTTGGATCTAAAAACAGTTGACGGCCAAGAACTTGAAACTTTTCGACAAGCGTGTGAGAAGTTGGGGTTGTTGGAAGATGACAACCACTGGGATGCCACAATGGAAGAGGCAGTGCTGTGTCGCTCTCCTTCGCAAATAAGAGAACTATTTGCAATATTGATATGCACTTGCGGTTTATCCAATCCTCTTCAACTATGGGATAAGTATAAATCTGCATTATCGGAGGATATCTTGCATAGATTTGAAAGGATGGATCAAGTCAACAATGATCTATGTTTCAATGAAGCACTGAGACATATAGAGGACAAAATAATAACGATTTCCGGTAAGAAATTGTCTGACTTCGGTATGCCTACACCAGAGCGTCGAGGAGAGTTGTCGACCGATTTGATCAAAGAGCTAAGCTACGATATTGCTTTATTAGACGCTCAGGTCAGCGAAACTGAACCACGCCTGCTACCCGAACAAAAAAACATTTATAACAAAATATTACAACGAGTTGAGCTTGACAAAGGCGGCCTTTTCTTTCTTGACGCCCCGGGCGGTACACGTAAAACATTTTTGCTTAATTTGCTTCTAGCAAAAATTCGTAAGGACCGTAAAGTTGCATTAGCGGTGGCTTCCTCTGGGATCGCTGCAACATTGCTGAGCGGTGGACGAACGGCACATTCGGTTTTTGAATTACCTCTTAATCTGGTGAGCGAAGAAACCCCAACGTGCAACATCAGTAAGAGCAGTGCCCGTGGCGCCCTCTTGCAACAATGTATGCTGATCGTGTGGGACGAGTGCACTATGTCACACAAACGCGCCATTGAGGCGCTTGATCGCTGTCTACAAGATATTCACAGCAATCGAAAGTTGATGGGTGGTGTGGTAGTGTTATTGGCAGGGGATTTTAGACAGACTTTACCTGTTATCGAGAGAGGCACTGCAGCAGATGAAATTAACGCATGTCTAAAAGCCTCATATCTGTGGTCTAAAGTTGAAAAGCTTTATCTTACCACTAACATGCGAGTCCAGTTATTCAGCGATGTCGAATCAGGAGCATATGCTCAAAAACTGCTAGAAATTGGTGAAGGCCACCTAAACACCGACCAAGAAGGTATGGTTCTTTTTACACAGCAATTTTGTCATGCTGTGGAGACAGAAAACGAACTTATTGAACAAGTTTTTCCGAATCTGCAACAAAATATTCTTGACGAAAATTGGTTGTGTGAAAGAACCATATTGGCACCAAAAAATGAGACTGTTGCGAAAATAAATAAAAAAATCTTGGCCGAAATAAACAGCGAAACATCAGTGTATAATTCCATTGACACAGTTATGTCATCCGATGACACTACAAGTTATCCCGTAGAGTTCCTAAACTCTTTAGAGTTGTCCGGGGAGCCATCACACAAGTTGGAATTAAAGGTAGGTGTACCCGTTTTGTTAATGCGTAACCTGGATGCGCCAAGATTATGCAACGGTACTCGGTTGCGAGTTACCGAATTAGGAAGGCATATAGTGAAGGCTACAATTTTAACTGGAGAAGCCAAGGGAGACAATGTTCTTATACCGCGCATCCCAATCATACCCAACAACTTGCCATTCAATTTTAAACGCCTGCAGTTCCCATTAAAAGTCGCATTTTCAATGACGATCAACAAATCGCAGGGTCAAACCTTGAAGGTAGCAGGCCTACATTTGGGCACGCCATGTTTTTCTCACGGTCAGCTCTATGTGGCTTGCTCACGTGTTTCCAAAGCGAAGAATCTGCATGTTTATGCTGAAGGAAAAAGATCGTTAAATGTAGTTTATAGGAGCATACTGCAGTAGCTACCTATAGGCCTATGATTAGGGCTCTGCAGTGCTTAGTTACCGTATTTCTTACTTATTACTAGAAGACGGGACGAACCTGAAGTCCACGCGAACGAAGTCGCGGGCAAAAGCTAGTATGGCATAATTCTATGGGGAAATAGTACTAATGCACACACACTCTTCATACAACAAAAAAAATTAGTGAGAATACTAGCCAATATAACTAACACTGAAAGTTGTAAGCCCTATTTCAGATTATTTAAAATATTACCACTACCATGTATTTATATATTAGAAATTTGTAAATTTATAAAGAAAAACCCAATCTTTTATACCAAATATGACGACATATCCATAAAATACTCGTTGAGACGTAAAAATAAATTAATCAAACCAACATCAAGACTGACGCTACACACTAACAGCCCCTTCGTTATGTCAATTAATATATTTAATAAACTCCCTGATAGAATAAGGAGTGAAAATAATTTTAATAAATATATAAAATTAGTTAAAGAATTATTGTTTGGAAAATGTTATTACACTATAGAAGAGTTTATGCAAGATAATATTAGATAATTGTTTCCTAAAAATTGTTTCTTAAGTTTCTATTTATATAAATATTTTTCTTTTTTAAGTTTCTACTAATATATATTTTTTCGGTAAATAAATTTAAGTTATGTTTATATTTTAAGGTTAGAATAAGTTAGCAAGTATCTACATTGTTCCCCTTTTTATAATTTGTGTCCCTCTCACAAGTTGCTGTGCCCAACAGGGTCCACTGTATACCCTGATATTATATATTATGTGATATTATTGTAAGTGGAAGAGCAATAAAGAATTATGATTATGATTATGATAATAAAACAACGTCTTGGAACTTAGATTTGGAACGACTGAACTTTATTAAAAGATAAAACCTACAAGTACAAAATGAATTGTTAACAAGATGGCGCTAGTAGTATCTATATTTTGTTATTTACAACAATATGTATAGATATAGATGGACTAGCTGTCCCGCCCAGCTTCGCCCGGGTGAAAAAGTAAAATTTCTTGAAACACGATCGCAGCGCCACCTATTGGGTCCATTTGTGATGTAAGCTATCCTATCTTTCAAGTTGGATCAGATTGCATACGGTGTGCAAATTTGATTGAAATCGGTTCAGTAGTTTAGGAGCCCATCGCGGACAAACAACGTGACACGTAATTTATATATATTAAGATAGCCGATGCGCGCAACTCCGTCTGCGTACCTAAGAGAGAGAGTTGTTTCAGTAATTTTGTGAGTGAGAGTAATTTAAAAAGTATTATTTTACGATGAGTTATCGCAAAAACAAATTAAAAAGTCAGTTCGCAGAGTTCAACTGTTCCGTAGTGAGCCGACCACGCGTCTGAGTTGCGGGGTTATTTTAACATTATGCTATCTATGATATTAGATGTTTGCGCACATAACGCATTATTTTAATTTCGTGATTGTTCGTTTGTTTTTTGAGTGAGATCACGCCTCCTCATCCTTTATCCCTTCCCCGCCAAACGCACAAAGCGAATGCAAGCGCAAGATGGCGCATTGGTTCATCAATCGTCGCACTTAAGAGTTCGATCAACACGCAAGCCAGGATTGCATTAATATATTCCGTGTGTACCTCAACTATAAGTTAGTGCCGTGAAATTGTCGACTAGCCTACTCCTGAAAGCAGCTCGTCTTCAAGCAAACCGGCCTACACGTGGTGCCTAGATGTATGAAGGTATTGTGCATTTCCTTTTATTTGTTGACTGCCTATTTGAATTGTCCTTTGTGTCCTATAATATCCGCAAGGCAGTCATCTTCCCGCCTGGCGTGATCGAGCTCACATAACGCACATACAGTCCACTTCTCTTTTTCTATTATAGGTCTAATTGTATGCCTGCCTACCGCAACGCACAACCATTTTTATGAGGTCATATTTAATACCCTCCACACCCATAAGATGTTGATTAAAATCAAGTGATGTCCAGTACAATTTCGTTTACATTTAAATACTCGTGATTAATAACATATTTATTTGGATAAGGATTAATATTATGTTGATAAAACATCTTCGGAAATAATGCATTGATTTCGAACAAATTTTATTACCATAAAAAAGGTTATAGTGAGTCAATCTTAAAAGATAGACATATGCTGTCGCGGACTGTTTTTTAGAACTTTTAAAGAGGAACCTCATAAGTATATGATATTTGTGTAACTTAAGCCGTTTACGCAGCGCACGCAACGGAAGATCTCAAAGAGGAATATTTTTTCCCGTTCTGGCAACATTATTCATTTATGCTTCACTCCTATTAATCGAAGCGTGATGTTATATAGCCTAAAGCCTTCCTATAGAAATGGACTATCCAACACAAAAATAATTTTTCAATTCCAACCAGTAGTTCCTGAGATTAGCGCGATCAAACAAACAAACAAACAAACAAACTCTTCAGCTTTATAATATTAGTATGGATTAGTATAGATGATTCTTTAAATTGGCATAACTTTTTAATTTCATAAACGATTGACATGAAATAAACACTAAATGTTAAGTGAAGTTTACAAAAATACATTAGTGGAAACGAAATCTAAATCAGATAAGCCGTTTCTGAGATTAGCGTGCACAAACGCACAAACGCACAGACAAACAGATAAATAGACAAAAAAATCTAACAATCAGTGTTTTGGATGCTATTTGCGTTGAAAAAGGTCCCTATCACATTTTTTCTCATATATCTACCATGTACAGACAGCGATCCGTTACATTTTTATCATATGTATAGATATAGATTAGACACTCTACGAGCTTTAATGAGACACTATCGAGAGGAATAACTTACATACATACATGTATATCATCACGCCAAGTCCCTAACGGGGTAGGCAGAGAGTATAGAGCGCCAGTTCTCTCTAGACTTACATACCTCTTTCGCTTCGTCCACATTCATCAGTCTCTTCATACATGCTCGTCGGTTTCGAATTTGATAGAGTTTAATTTAAGGTACTACTTTTACGTACCGTACCCGTAACCTAAAAACGTAAAATTCTATTTGATAGAGTCGTACGAAAGGAACTCTGGGACGTTTTACCTGGATTGGATTGGAGTGAGCAGTTCTCTACTGCATGCCGTAAAATCACTCTATAGTGATAGCGAGGCGTGCGTTAGGGTTAACGGTGAGATGTCACCCTGGTTTGATGTGAAGTCGGGGGTCAAACAAGGGTGTATCATGTCTGCCTGGCTGTTCATTTTATATCTTGATAACTGTCTGAGAGCACTAAGAACGAACGGATGTGGAGTGAAAATGGGAAACTTAGTGGTCAACTGCCTTCTATACGCCGATGACGCGGTTTTACTGGCGTCATCAGAGGGTGAACTGCAGTCACTAGTTACCATAATGAAAGAAGAATGTGAAAAGAAGGGGCTGCGCCTAAACGCTGGCAAGACTCAGGTTCTGGTATTCGAAAGAGATGAACAAGTGACCGAGTGTGCTATATCGGTAAATGGGCAAATTCTAGAGCAAGTGAATGAATTTGTATATCTTGGAAGCATGTTCACACGAGATGGAAAGTATGAAAAAGATATTGAAAGAAGGATAACTGCCGGAAATAAGGTGAATGGGGCCATGTCGGCGTTGATGGGCAGTAAAAGTCTGAGCAAGAATGCTCGAGTTGCTGTCCACAACGCAATATTGGTACCTACCTTATTGTATGGCAGCGAATCCTGGGTATGTCAGAGGAAGTATGAAAAAAGTATCGAGTACAAATGTATCGGTATCGAAAGGAAAAGTATCGATACCACAAAGTATCGATACTTTTTTCGTGTCCCTAGCAGTAGAGTACCTTTAGAGTGGCGCGAAGCAAAGAGTGAATCAAATAACAGTCAACAACATATTTTTTTATTTCTATTTCACGATTGCGGTATGAGGTAATAATAGAAACAAAGCGCATTTAATCAAGTTTAGAACTATAAATATTATATTATATTATTACTAATTGTACAATTATGAAAAGCGCAAGTAATGCCAAACGGTGACCACATATTTTATTTATGTTTTTGTTTTGGGAGAGGCATTACTACAGACCAAGAGATGCTAGTGCAAATAAGGAATTACATTAGAGTGCAGTGCAGTACGCGTTCGGAAACGGACGCGTCTCACTGAACAGTCACGAATTTATAATTCGAGTACAGCGCGGTCACAGCCGATGCCCGCTATGGCTACTGAGCAACTAATAGCCAACGAGGTGCTGGCATTTATTCAACATGCCATCGACACTATGGACGAGGTCAGCATCATGCAGATCTGCAGCACCAACTTCTCGGAGGAGGAAATCTGCAGAGGCAAGATGCTGCTCTACCAGACACTCGGCAAGGCCGACCGGATGCAGTCCCGCAGAGGGGATCCCAAAGGCAAGCGAAGTCTCCAAGACATCATCAGGCTACCGAAGGAGACCGATCAAGACCACGTGCCGTTATTTGTGGCGAAGCAGCTACATAAGCTGCCCCCCGTTACCTTCGACCACGTCGATGTCACCAGGATCCTGAAGGAAATTATTAACCTTAAGGCCAGCCTGGCTGAGGTGATGGTAAGCTTGGAAACCTCTGAAACCACCATAAGTTAACTTCGTACCGAGGTCGTGTTATTGCGAAACGCAAAATCGGTAAGTAGGTCACCCGAGGTTAACAACATCAACACTCGTCGCGGGGCACGGAATGTGTCCGTCAACAGTTTTGAGTCGGCGGCGCTTAGCGCGCTACCGGCCACCGCTGCACACGTCAGCCCCGCCGCTCCTCCTTCCACCTCGGTAGAAGTGGCGAATCGCGTATGCACTTCGACCCCACAAAGTGCCTACGCCGCAGTTGTTGCCAGCAAACCTGTCGCTCAACAAATTAAGCGACCTAAGGGGAACAACGAGAGTCGCCGCGAATCCACTCGTACGACTCTACCGAAAGGTCCTGTAAAGAGCCAGTGTGACGAGCAGGGCTTCATCAAAGTTGCCTTGATATTGAAAGGTAGTGCTTAATAAAGAGAATTTTGCGTCTCAACTTAAGCGTCTCGAGATCCACCATACCAGTCACAAACAGCGATGGATAGAGGTAGAGATAATAGCCGTAGCGTTTTTACCATAAACACGGGGATGCCATCAAACCCGACTGCCGACTGAATTTGAAGGCGTCTGACAGCAGCTTTTAAGTGCTTTGTCTACAACAGTGACAGAGACAGATCTCGCATCTAAGTTAGATTATTGTCGAGTTTAAGCAGCCCTCTCAGCATCCGCACAGTTTAGTCGTGGCTTCTCATCTTGGAATACAGAGGCAAAGGAAGGTATTTGCATTTTATATTATATATTATCTCAGCCGGCTTTAAAGAGCCGTGGTGGCCGAGTGGTTCGAGCAGTTGCCTGCGACGCAAAGGTCGCAAGTTCGAATCCCGACTGTACCAATGAGTTTTTCTGAACTTAAGTACAGTGATTAGACACACCACGAGCTTTACGGTGAAGGAAAACATCGAGAGGAAACCTGCATACGTCTGAGAAGAAATTCAAAGGCGTATGTATCAGTGGCGAAGCGTCCTTAGAACACGATTCCTACCGGCTTCCCTTGGCAGATTCGCGCTCATATACGACTATTCTATGTAGTCATAATATCGCAAGAGACATAACTACATTGCGCCCTTTGTAAGAATATTCTCCAATATGCTGAATACAAAAACGCAATGTATGTGAAATCGCGCAAACGCCCACATACACGATTTCACGTAGTAGGCGGCTGGGGAACTCGCTCATAATATTGGGAATTCAAATAGTTAAAATGTAGGCAATTCACGCACACATAGACATTACAACCACATCCAACCATTCGTCGGTATAACAGCGATTATAAGCCGATCTCAGATAGCCTCCAATCTTTATTTGTTATGTGTTAAGGTTTCGTTTCGCTTGAAAAGTTTCCTCCAATCAGAGCAATTCAAGAGTCAGTCAAATCAAAGTCAATCATTGACCTCACCTAGCCATTATTTCGCGCGTATTTGCACGGATTGTTTTGTTATGCTAATTTATCTATTGTAATATGTGATAAGCTTGATTGTGTTGTGGTATATGGTTTTAAAAAAACGAAAGTAGTGAAATTTTACTTGCCAAGTGTTGTCACAGTGTTTGTTTTGTTTCACCGTAAAGGTTTGTTTGTTTATTTTTGTTTCTTGTCGTCACGTACCTAGTCTGTTAGGTTAGAAATGGCGGCGTTAATACAAATAGGTTGTTGTCTTACAGATTACCTATTAAATGAGTTAACTTCGTTCTCAAAACAATCTTTCGAAAATAAAAAATATATCATTAAACATGGACGGGCTCGTCCCGATATGAAAATTGATTATAGACGTAAGGATGGGTGTTTCAAACATTTTCACAGTTCTATGTATGATAAATACGATTGGGTAACCGGCAGTTGAAAATTACATAAGTTATTTTGCTTTCCATGTCATGTCCATGTTATTTTGTTTTTCGGTTTGTAGTATAGAAAAATAAATACTGCAGTATTCCTGCTGGTACATATTTGTTTGTGATGATGATGCTGGCAAGTTAAGTTTCACTTATTTTAGTTCTTTTTTGGCTGTGTATTTATAACCCCCGTGTGAGTGACGTGTGCTTTAAAACGGCTTTTTAAATCCACTTTTATCATACTCGACATGCACTGTTCATATGATGCCAGTAATGTCATGTATGGGGAAGGTGGTGAACACTAACAACTGTACAGCAAGCAAGTATGTGTAGCAAGTATGTCGCATGGAAAAATTGCATACAACGCAACGCAAGCACCATACATAACATTTCGCCGTAGTTTTGGGAGGTGAACTAACACACTAATATATGGTATGTAATTTATTGCATTTTTTTTTACAAGTTAAGAAATGACTTTTGCTTATTCACGCGTTAGCCATTTTTTTGGTCCGGCTTTACCTTTCTTTTTTTTCACCCCACGCCACTGGTATGTATAGTCGTGCTTGAGTAACGGCGATGGACTCGCCATCTGTCACGTTGGCACCTAATATACCTCTGGCGGAAAGTGGGTGTGTGGGTATTACCTATACACCTCTGCCTACCCCTTCGGGGACCCTTGTGGGAAGGCGTGAGGATATTATTATTATTATTATCTCAGTCGTATACCATTTTGGATAAACATATTTATTTTTAGCGTTTGAATTGAACGACGTTTAGGCGGAACAAAACGGTTGATTGCTTCATAAAATCTAGCATAGAATAAGTCTGTTGCTGAATTCACATCTGTTATATTATACAAATCTGACCAATCAAGTTCATTTATAGCTGCATACAATCCAACGAGATCAGCCTTATGCCAGTTCCAATCTACACAAGCACTAGATGACAACGAAAACGACGGGGGCGACGGCTGTGCCGGCGTCAGCACTGAACCACGTGATAGTTTTAAAGTTACCTCGAGAGACGGGTGGTAAACATCAATAGGAACTAACGGGTCACAAGTGCAGAGTTTCACCATCGGACTCGGACTCCAAGTTACTCAGTACGAGACAAGCCGCAACAAGCCGCCTCGGCTGTTTGGTACATTGTTGTGCTGATGCAGCACACAGAAGTCTTGAAATAGATTAAAACGCATTTTACATTAATTTAGATTAAAATCACCTAAAATTAGTACATTCAGATTTGGATATGAATAAATAAAATGTTCTATATATGTCAAGACAGTTACATATTGATCATCACTATAGGAGGGGGGTAGATAAACAACACAACATAGAAATGATACATTATTCTTCTTAACGATTGCGCATATGAGTTCCTTATCAGGCGTAAGGCCATCAATATTCGTAATTACACGTACAGAGTAGCAATCTCGGACCGCCAGCAGAACTCCCCACCAGCCTGCATCCCCCTCTCGGTCCTTGCGTACCACTGTATACTGGGAAGGGAAGAGTTCACCGTCAGATACGGAACTTGTAAGAAATGTCTCAGTCAAACCAATCAAATCATATTCACGCACTTTTGCTCATTCCCACACATAAGCTCACACAGATACTCTCTCACACTCACACACACACACACACTCCAATACACACACACACAGAAATGGAGGCGCGCTTAAATATCCGTGAAGATTGTGATTGTTACTTTTAATTATAATTATAATTATATATCCTATCTTAAATACCCATAATCTAGTATAAAACTTAGCTTAGCTTGTATAACTAACTAGTATTTAATAAGTATGAATCGTTTGTTATTATATATACTGTTTACTAATGTGTAATGGCTATGGAAGAGCGGAGCTCCTAATACAAGCAAATCTTTGCTGGAAAGGAGTCTCCAAACCCTGTTATGTAAACCTGTAAAGCTACTGAATAAACAATTTATTATTATTAATTTATTATTATAAATAATCGTATTTGTTTGGTGAAAATCTGACCAGGATTGGTGGAAATATAATCAAATATTACCAAACGCTGGTCTTTAACGGTCGTGTGTGTGTGTGTGTGTGTGTGTGTGTGTGTGTGTCTGTGTGTCTGTGTGTGTGTGTCTGTGCGTGTGTGTGTGTGTGTCTGTGTGCGTGTGTGTGTGTGTGTCTGTGTGTGTGTCTGTGTGTGTGTGTGTGTGTGTGTGTGTGTGTGTGTGTGTGTGTGTGTGTCTGTGTGTGTGTGTGTGTGTGTGTGTGTGTGTGTGTGTGTGTGTGTGTGTGTGTGTGTGTGTGTGTGTGTGTGTGTGTGTGTGTGTGTGTGAGTGTGAGAGAGTATCTGTGTGAGCTTATGTGTGGGAATGAGCAAAAGTGCGTGAATATGATTTGATTGGTTTGACTGAGACATTTCTTACAAGTTCCCATTCCTTCAAAAAGATACAAACGTAGATCCACTTGGTAACTTCAAGCTAAGGGGGGGGAGTTATGTTCTCATAACAGCATCCATTCTCCTAACAATGTGTCCGGGACGGTGACGTGATCCTAGGTTGTGCAACCTAGGATCACGTCACCGTCCCGGACGCATGGTCAGCATTGCCTTACATTGTATTGCCCTCATCCGGCACTGGAGCGGTGGCCACCGGAGTGAGCTTAAGATATATTAGATTCAGTTGTCTAGTATCAAGCTCTACTAGCACTCATGTAGAATTAGGAATTAGTTTAAGAGTTGTATAGTATCAAACTCTACTAGCACTCATGTAGAAATAAGAATTAGTTTAAGAGAGTCGTAGTATCAAACTCTTCTAACGCTCTTGTAATCAATTTAGTTAATAAAGAACGTTCGTAAAATCCTTTCGTTCTTTTAAAAACATCCTAAAGCGCTCCCGAAAGTTATCTAGCTTTATACCTTCGATAGGCGTTTTATTATGAAGTTTTATTAAATTATTTGATTTGATTTGATATCATCACGCCAAGTCCCTAACGGGGTAGGCAGAGAGTATAGAGCGCCAGTTCTCTCTAGACTTGCATAACTCTTTCGCTTCGTCCACATTCATCAGTCTCTTCATACATGCTCGTCAGTTTCGAGTACTCTTGACGTTCCCGTCCTTGAGCGTCCGATCGATTTGATCCAGGTAGTTGGAACGTGGCCTTCCTCTGCCTCTTCTTGCACACACACGTTTGCTTTGTATATCTGTTTCGTCAAGAAGAAAATAGATAGTGATGATAATATAAGGTATCGTGCTCGGCTAGTTGCAAAAGATTTTACACAGAAAGCAGGTACCCATTGACTATACAAAAACCTTTTCTCCCGTTGTTCGTCATTCAACAATAAGATTATTGTTTGCTTTAAGTGTTAAATATAATCTAAATATAACTCACCTAGATGTAACCACAGCATTTTTAAATGAAGATGTGTACATTTGTGCTTACCTGAGAATTTTGAATGTCATGATAGGGAGAACAAAGTGTTGGAACTTAAGAGAGCACTCTATGGATTAAAACAATCAGCTAGGGCATGGTATAAGCGTGTAGATGATTGTTTACAGTCTTTAGGATATAAGAAGTCAGTATATGAACCTTGTCTATTTTTAAAACAAACTAATACTAGTAGAACATACATAGCTTTGTTTGTAGATGATTTCTTTATTTTTTCTAATTGTAAGAAAGAAACTGAATATCTTAAGTACAGAATTAAAATCTAAATTTAAATTGTTAAAAGACGGGAGATATTAGACAATGCTTGGGTATGAGGGTCAGAAAGCAAACAGGTGAGCTTTTTGTAGACCAGGAACTATTTGTTGATCATTTTTTGAATAAGTTTAAAATGAAAAATTTTAAACCAGTCGGTACACCAATGGAGGTAAATTTAAAACTTAAAAAGGGAGATACTTGTTGTTCTCAGTTTCCTTACCAGCGATTAATTGGTAGTTTGCTTTATTTATCAATGTTAACTTGGCCAGATATATTCTACTCTGTTTGTTACTTAAGTAAAGTTTAATAACTACTATAATGAATCACACTGGAAACATGTAAAACGCATTTTAAAGTATTTGCAAAAAACTAAACATTTTGGTTTAAAATATGTCAAAGATGATTTAGATGTAATAGGCTATGCCGATGCGGATAGGGCATTAGATTGTGTAGACCGTAAGTCTTATACAGGATTAATGTTTAAAATGTCAGGTAGAGTCATCTCATTTGAATGTAAAAAACAAATAACAATAGCATCATCTAGTACAGAAGCGGAATATATGGCTATTTGTGAGGCAAGTAAAGAAGCTATTTATTTAAGAAACCTGTTATTAGAAATGAAATGCAGAGATGAGTCACCTATTCTGTTATATAATGTCAACCAGAGCGCACAGTTGTTAACTAATCAGTGTTTTCCACAAAAGAAGCAAGCATATTGATGTTAGATTCCATTTTGTTAGAGCTGATGAAAATAATTATATAATAATAGAAGACTTAAACACAAATTCGGAATACTTAAACCTGCGGATATATTGACAAAGTTTATGTAGTCAAAAAAAATATTCCTTTGTTAAACAGTTAGGTGTTAATCTTATAAATGAAAACTTGTTTACTATACTGTATTTCTAATGTCAATTATTTTGATAAGGGACAAAAAACTTACAGAATATACAAAAGAATATTATTTTGATATACACACTATCAAAATAATATTCTTTTGTATATTCTGTGTTTAACTTAAATAAATTTCTTAGTCTGTACAAAAACCATCGTAGTTTTAATACTGATGACTCATTTAATAAATGTAA
>JACCPG010008965.1:0-13494 GCA_016069955.1 Drepana arcuata
GTCAATCTTTCTTCACTCATCCTTTCTATGTGTCCAAACCAACGTGACATGCCTTTCTTCATCTTTACAATCACGCCCTCATTCACGCCAGTTGATTTGCGAATCTCTTCATTGCGGATTCGATCTAATATCGTTACGCCGCACATTTTTCGAAGAGATCGATCGCTATATATATATATATATATAGCTTATACTAAGCCAACAGCTGCCTGTTGGTTTAGTATAACAATATAATGTAATGTTTATCTTAACTATCTTACAGATAATATGACAGAGATTAACGATGTGCCGTTACTCAGAGCGTAGGTACCTATTAAATACTACTAATATACTGTATGCGAAAGTTTGTGTGGTTGTTTCTTCCATTTCCACGCAAGAAGTACTACACAGAATCGGAGGAAATTTTGCCAATAGATAGATAAACATATAGGATATGGTTCTAGAAAAATATCCCGACAGAAAAAGAACTTCCCAGATGAAACCACAGGTCGCAGCTAGTGTCCAAATAAAACATACATACATACATACGTATCATCACGCCAAGTCCCTAACGAGGTAGGCAGAGAGTATAGAGCGCCAGTTCTCTCTACACTTACATACCTCTTTCGCTTCGTCCACATTCATAAGTCTCTTCATACATGCTCCAAATAAAACAATATAAAAAAACCTACGGGTTGCACTCCGAGAGTGCCGGCAGAAGTGAACACTTAAACATTAACGTTGTGCATCCTTACTAATATTATAAATGTGAATGTAAGTTTGTTTGTAACGCTTTCACGTAAAAACTACATAAACGATAAAGAAATAATAAATACCTGCGACAATTCCACACAAATTGACCTAGTCCCAAATTAAGCATAGCTTGTGTTATGGTAACTAGACAACGATATATTTACTTATATAGATAGATAAATACATAAATACATAGGACATCCAAGTCGGGAAGGTACGAATACTCGTGTTCATCACACAAATATCTGCCCTCAGCGGGATTCGAACCCGCGACCTCAAGTTTTGCAGTCAGGAGCTCTAACCACTAGACCAGACGGTGATCATGAAACTTTGTACACATACTTTCGGAGGTATTAGAAGTAACATAGGATACTTTATATAGAGAAAAAAATATATTTTACGATAGATAAAAAAGCAGATGGCGAGTCCATCGCCGTTACTCAAGCACGACTATACATACACCTTTGAATTGCTTCTCAAACGTATGTAGGTTTCCTCTCGATGTTTTCCTTCACCGTAAAGCTAGTGGTGTGACAAACCACAGTACTTAAGTTCAGAAAAACATTGGTACTCGGTATTCGAACCTGCGATCTTTGTGTCACAGGCAACTACTCGAACCACTCGGCCACCACGGCTCCTATAGAATTTATATTCAAACATATGCAGGTTTCCTCTCGATGTTTTCCTTGCGGGATGATGGTCAGCCCTAACCTCACCTCCTTGTCCGTTGCTGCTGAGAACAAATAGCATCGCAGGAGATTCTGTTTCTCGTCCAGTAGTATGTAGAACAGTTCTTCTGGTCTTCCCGGTACTTGGCTGGCCCTGGACAGAAGAAGAGACTGTTCAAGTAATCTGAGATCTTAGCTTGATGAACACGAGTATATATAACAAACACATCAAACAACTATTAATAAACAAAAGCTATTACACTATAAAAGAATTCCTAGAAGATAACTTAAAGTAAAATTATTATACATTATGTTTATAATAGTTAACAACTATAACTACTAAAGATAATATATACCAAATAAATAGAATAATTACATAAAATACAAGAAATATTGAAATATAGTATAATATAAGATTTATAGCTAAATAGATATATAGCATAATGTAAGTCACGAGGAGTAAACAAGTTTATAGCAATAGTAGATATAAGAATGATATAAAATAGTAAATATAAGTTATTATTGTGTTATACGTATAAGTTATATATATATATTACATACAATATTGTATTAAACTAAAACGTAGGGCACCATGTCATGTAGCCGCCATCACATTGCCGTGCCCTCAAACAGGGTGTAATTTTATCTTTAAGCATAGTATATTGTAATTTAAATGATGTCTGTGCTTAGGATATTTTTACATGCAATAAATATATTTGATTTGATTTGATTTGATTTGAGTATTATATGTTCCTCTTTTGCTTAGTTTGGAACTAGGTCAATTTGTGTGGAATTGCCTATCTATATAAGTATGTATATCGTTGTCCAGTTCCCACAGTACAAGCTTTGCTTAGTTTGGGACTAGGTCAATTTGTGTGGAATTGCCTATCTATATAAGTATGTATATCGTTGTCCAGTTCCCACAGTACAAGCTCTGCTTAGTTTGGGACTAGGTCAATTTGTGTGAAATTGCCTATCTATATAAGTATGTATATCGTTGTCCAGTTCCCACAGTACAAGCTCTGCTTAGTTTGGGACTAGGTCAATTTGTGTGGAATTGCCTATCTATATAAGTATGTATATCGTTGTCCAGTTCCCATAGTACAAGCTTTGCTTAGTTCGTGACTAGGTCAATTTGTGTGGAATTGCCTATCTATATAAGTATGTATATCGTTGTCCAGTTCCCATAGTACAAGCTTTGCTTAGTTTGGGACTAGGTCAATTTGTGTGGAATTGCCTATCTATATAAGTATGTATATCGTTGTACAGTTCCCACAGTACAAGCTTTGTTTAGCCTGTGTTGTTATAAACCACTGTACTCAAATTCCTAAAAACTCATTGGTACCTGCTTTGAGCCTGTCTCTCTTAACTCGTCTGCCTATCGTAACTTAACGGTTGAAAACTTAAACCAATCGAGAGCCGCAGATCCTCGACATAACTAATTTAAATGTCAACACATGTGACCTCGGCTGTACAGGAAAGATAGATAATAACTGTGTGCTCGTAGGTACTTGCCTCAGAATATCAACCAATCTGTGAACAAGGACAGGTTCGAATATTCCGTTGTAAGCTTTCAAGCAGCCATCTTCTATAACGATACTTAGCTGAAACAAAATAACGGATATATCATACAAGCTTTTAGCTCCGGGTTTGGTCGGATTAGTTCGGTCGGTCTAGTTATTCTTCCTTAGATGGCGAGTTCGTCGCCGTTCTTCAAGCACATCTTTGAAATTCTATCATCGGATGATAAAGAACCTATTACCTCCGCCTACGGGCGTTTGCGACACCAGGGGTCCTATAGACCCATATATATAGATATATATAGGGGTCCACCTATAGTTTATGTGTTATCAAAAATATTTAATACAACGTAAGGGACACAGGGAACACTTATTGAACGTCATATACTTAATAAATACTAAAGTTACCACCTTTTCCAAGAAGAAACACCCGTCAGGAGAAGAAACGACGAAACAAAATCACCGGTTCACCTTTTTCAACATTTGGTCCCTTTTAGGGGTTACATTACGTAATACAGTCAGGATTCAATCTTGCAATATTTTGTTGCAGGTTCGAACTCAAACCACAACTCGAGCCACCACGGCTATCGGAGAAAAATAAAAAACTATATTAGATATCATCATCATCGTCATCATCAGCCTATGATAGTCCACTGCTGGACATAGGCCTCCCACAATGAGCGCCATAGCGCCCTGTCTTCAGCCTCCCGCATCCAGCATCTGCCAGCAGTCCTTCGCAGATCGTCATCCCATCTGATCGGAGGGCGTCCTACACTACGTAACTATTTGATATAACATACCCTATCTTCAATGCAATTAGTCCTAATTTCCTTCAGCAACCAGGGCAGCATGGCGTTCGACAATCGCTTATCCATAACTGTGTACCCATGGTAAGTAACAGCCGTCAACTTGGTTTTCATTTTGCTTCAAATTTCCTGCAACATAAGTACATTAAGTCAAGTAAAAGGTGAAGTTATATATACAAATAAATAAAATTGGAGTGTCTGTTTGTATTATTAAAATAACATCTTTTTACTAAATGCATATGGATGTATACACGGTACATATATCAAGATATAATTTTTTACAAGTTTCATCTGTCTGTTTGTTCCGGGTAATCCCTGAAACGGCTGGATGGATTTTGACGGGGCTGACGGGAATAAGTTAGATTACTTTTATTTTGGAAAAACTGAACAATATTAAATAAAATAATAATATATCCTCACGCCTTCCCACAAGGGTCCCCGAAGGGGTAGGCAGAGGTGTATAGGTAATATTATTTTTGTTAAATTCCTCGCGGACGAAGGCGCGGGCACAACTAGTCTTATATATATAAGACAAGTTCGAATCCCGACTGTACCAATGAGTTTTTCTGAACTTAAGTACAGTGATTAGTCACACCACGAGCTTGTACGGTGAAGGAAAACATCGAGAGGAAACCTGCATACGTCTGAGAAGAAATTCAAAGGCGTATGTATAGTCGTGCTTGAGTAACGGCGATGGACTCGCCATCTGTCACGTTGGCACCTAATATACCTCTGGCGGAAAGTGGGTGTGTGGGTGTTGCCTATACACCTCTGCCTACCCCTTCGGGGACCCTTGTGGGAAGGCGAGGATATATTATATTATTATATATGGAAAATCGTCGCTGACCGTCAGGCATTCAGATGAATATATAATTAAGTTTTGTATTGTCGCTCGAAGCGCGAGTTCCGGTAACTTGCTACTTACCATAAAATATGGAGACCAAGGCTTCCAGACAGACACTTGTTAGGCAAACAGCTAAGGACACCAGGTGTGCGGTGCGGACCTCGGCCTAGATCCTTGCTAGGTTATATACTATTTGAATACATACAAATGCACTTATTTAGCAGGCATACATTAATTACGTGAAGTGTTCCAGGGGGGGGGGGGGAGACCAAGCTAAATCTTTCCAAATCTCACTTTCTTAGCAAATGTCCCGTAATTTTTTTCTAGCATAAAACTGCAAAATTATTTCTAGTATAGTCTAGTCTTTCCTAGTCTATACTAATAATATGAAGAGGAGGAAGCCGTGGTGGCCGAGTGGTTCGAGCAGTTGCCTGCGACACAAAGATCGCAAGTTCGAATCCCGACTGTACCAATGAGTTTTTCTGAACTTAAGTACAGTGATTAGTCATATCACGAGCTTTACGGTGAAAGAAATTCAAAGGCGTTTGTATAGTCGTGCTTGAGTAACGGCGATGGACTCGCCATCTGTCACGTTGACACATAATATACCTCTGGCGGAAAGTGGGTGTGTGAGTATTACCTATACACCTCTGCCTACCCTTTCGGGGACCCCTGTGGGAAGGCGTGAGAATATAGATTTTTATATATTTAGAAAAAAAATCTTTCACCTTTTGAATGCTACATTATCACTGATAAGGCTATTATAATTGCAAAAGAAAAATACATTTTAAGTCAAATAGTTTAAAAAATAAATGTCTACACGTGCGAAGGCGGGACGGGCCGCTAGTCTTCAATAAATGTAATAGAACAAGTTGTTTTCTTGCTTGTTTTTCTCAATAATCCAACACGTTTACCGCCAGAGTAAACATTTTGAAGAATATCGCGTGAGATTAGCGGAAGAGGGGAAGGAGTTGAGGAAAATCTTACTTAAGCTCACCAAGGGGAGGTGGGTCGATACATACAAACATACATACATATTATCACGCCAAGTCCCTAACGGGGTAGGCAGAGAGTATAGAGCGCCAGTTCTCTCTAGACTTACATACCTCTTTCGCTTCGTCCACATTCATCAGTCTCTTCATACATGCTCGTCGGTTTCGAGTACTCTTAACGTTCCCGTGCTTCAGAGTCCGATCTATTTGATCCAGGTAGTTGGAACGTGGCCTTCCTCTGCCTCTTCTTGCACACACTTTTGCTTTGTATATCTGTTTCGTCAATCTTTCTTCACTCATCCTTTCTATGTGTCCAAACCAACGTAACATGCCTTTCTTCATCTTTACAATCACGCCCTCATTCGATAAATTCTCAAAAATGCCTCACGCAATTAACTCACACCTCCTTAGGGCCTAGTTTTGTGGAACTGGCTCGGCGCTTGCGAGGGTCGGGGAGGAATATTACGGCTTAGGACTTCTGTCTCACAGCTCTGCAAAGACCTACCATATCTTTGGTCTTATTGGCGTATCGTTCTGAAGTCTATACATACGTCATTTAATTTCATCTCAGACGTATGTAACTGACATACGCTTTACGGCAAAGGAAACCTTACGCCGAAAACCTAAAGGTGTGATTGTAGAGATGAAGAAAGGCATGTTACGTTGGTTTCGACATAAAGTAAGCACGAGTGAAAATTTACAAAACAGATATATATACACGCCTTCCCACAAGGGTCCCCGAAGGGGTAGGCACAGGTGTACAGGTAATACCCACACACCCACTTTCCGCCAGAGGTATATTAGGTGCCAACGTGACAGACTCAAGCACGACTATACATACGCCTTTGAATTTCTTCTCAGACGTATGCAGGTTTCCTCACGATGTTTTCCTTCACCGTAAAGCTCGTGGTGTGACTAATCACTGTACTTAAGTTCAGAAAAACTCATTGGTACAGTCGGGATTCGAACTTGGGACCTTTGCGTCGCAGGCAACTGCTCGAACCACTCGGCCACCACGGCTTTACACTGCGAAACAACAGATATACACTGCGAAAGTATGTGCTAGATGAGGCAGAGGAAGACCGCGACCTTCAAATACTGCTCATCGTATTGATCTTAAACTCAGGGATGAAAACGTCAAGAGTACTCGAAACTAATTCATGTGTATATAGCGAAACTGGTCTGTAGGTTAGAGAACTGGCGGACTACTCTCCGTGCCCACCCCGTGAGGGACCCGGCATTTTTCCAATAATATAATGTTAGCTTCGTGAAGTTTCTGGCGACATTTTTATGCAATAAATAACTGACCGGGCAGTTCACGTTCAAAGTTAGTTACGTATTAATATTTATATCACTGTAATACTACTCCAAGAAATAAAATGTATGAAGCGAAAGAGATCTGTGCATCTTACAGCTAAAGAGAATTGACTCGACTCTACTTCGTGGTGATACGCATGTAAATAACTTAGATCACATGGAGATATTTATTTAAATATATGTACTAACGAATTGAATATATGAATATATGTATGAACAGTATGAAGAGACTGATGAATGTGAACGAAGCGAAAGAGGTATGTAAGTCTAGAGTGAACTGGCGCTCTATACTCTCTGTTAGGGACTCAGCGAGATGATATATAATGTATGTTTATGTTTAGTAACGAGAAAATGCCACCAATGGTCACAGTAAAAAAATATCTGAAATTACCCACACACGATTACTTCAATCACTTAGGAGACAAGAAAAACATAATCGCTACGTTTATTTACAACTTACCTTACCTTTAATAACAAAACCTACGAATTACGACAGTTTCATACAAATCACAGTGGGTAACATATTGGACTATCGCAAATTCTAGCCGCAAAACCTAATTTAACAATTACCGATTCGAGTAGCTCTGTTGTTTTACTTCATTATTCTTACATCGATAGATTCTTCCTTCGAGGTAAAGCTTTTCAACTAACTTTTCTCACATCAATAATACGTTAAGAATACTTACTGAAATGCAAATGAAAACAAAACGGTTCACTCAACTAAATCAAATCTCCCAAGAAAATCAATATCACACAGAAGTCACACTATTCACGCATATAAAGGCACTATTCTGTAAGAATGTAACTCACAACACATAAACTATAGCATATTTTATATTATAGTTATTGTACTTCTAATAACGGACGGACATTTTCATCTAAACGAATTGTGACTACAGATAGAAGCGGAAAATAATACACTATTGACATAAAACAAACGCAAAACAAGCAATTATTGCCTACTCTTTCACTCATCAGTTTGACAGCGAGATAGAGATACTACGCAAACCTCAGCTGCAAATCTTACAAAAATTGTTATACAGATTTGGTATCGACTTTATACACTTCTAATAAGATTGAAGTTGAATAATTATTAGTTAGCTATGCGATTCTTGTGTTCCTGACTGTATACCTTGTTGCCAGTTAAAATAAAATATTCAAAAGCGCCATCTAGAATCAGTGACACGAACTACATAAAAGGCGCAGTTGAGAAACCAAAAGAACTTTTAATAATGACGGTAGATGTCACTAAAATGTATTATTATTTATACTTAATTTTCGCAATATAAACGGCTTTATTGATTTGTAGTAGTTAACTATGCGATATTATAATTCAGCACATAAATGTTTAATAGGAACAGGGGCATGGACAAGAGTTTGTACTTGTATAAGTGTAACCGATATTATCAAACCATAGACGTCCGAAGTCCGAAGTTATTGAAAAAGTTTCTATAATAAATACTACGAGTATTTGAATGACGCCTCCGCGAAACTAGAGTTAATAAACAATCTTTACTACGGCTTCATTACGGCGAGTATTGATCCACTTAATCAAATCTATCGGCTTTTAGCGCGGCAGGCTGTCAAAATTCAGAAATTTTATCCTAAAATCGCCATTTCACTAACAAACGCGACAAATTAATTAATGCGGGTATGACCACTGTAGTTCGTACCGGGTGTCATAGTGTTGTTTGTGACTTGTTTATAGTGTAGTGCCACATTATTTGTTTGATTTATGGTAAGTTCGTATTTATTACGTATGCTTGTTTACAGTGCTAAAGACGGTTGAGAATAATAGAAGAGTGTGTGTATATAACACTATGATTGCAACTTCGAATCCCGACTGTACCAATGAGTTTTTGATTCTGCATCTTTCACGTTGGCACCTCAAATAGGTATATCTCTGGCGGAAAGTGGGTGGGTACTGCCTATACACCTCTGCCTACCTCTGCGAGCACCCTTATATATAGTAAAGAAAAATTTACGAAACACATACAAAACGATAGTGTGTGCATGAAGAGGCAGAGGGTGGCAGCTACATGGATCAAATCGATCGGACGCTCAAGGACGGGAACGTCAAGAGTACTCGAAACCGACGAGCATGTATGAAGAGACTGATGAATGTGGACTGATGGACATAGGCCATTATTCATTTTAAAGCAATACTCAATGAGTGGAAATAATAGGAATTAAACGTATTTCAACTCTACAAAAACATTCAATATAAGTGATTACAAAGCGGATTGTCAAATTTTACTTGACTGTAATCCAATGGCATAACAATTATTAGAATAATTTAATACTTACAGATACAATAATTTCACCATGAATAGTACCGTTTCCGTAGTGTAGTGGTTATCACGTGTGCTTCACACGCACAAGGCCCCCGGTTCGATCCCGGGCGGAAACATACACTAACAAGGTTTGCTATTTTTATTTAATACAGTTCAACCAAGTTTGTATATAATTTCGATGTTTTTTTTTTTTTTAAATTGCACTATAGAAAAATATTCGATAACATACAACGTGGCAATACCACTAGTCAAATCAAATCAATCAACATAGGCCCAGGTGGGCACTTATAATAATAATAATATATCATCACGCCTTCCCACAAGGGTCCCCGAAGGGGTAGGCAGAGGTGTAGAGGTAATACCCACACACCCACTTTCCGCCAGAGGTATATTAGGTGTCAACGTGACAGATGGCGAGTCCATCGCCGTTACTCGAGCACGACTATACATACGCCTTTGAATTTCTTCTCAGACGTATGTAGGTTTCCTCTCGATGTTTTCCTTCACCGTAAAGCTCGTGGTGTGACTAATCACTGTACTTAAGTTCAGAAAAACTCATTGGTACGGGCGGGATTCGAACTTGCGACCTTTGCGTCGTAATAACATTATATGTGTGGTGTGTGTGTGTGTGTGAGACTATGCAAGCGTGTGTGTGTGTGTGTGTGTGAGACTATGCGTGTGTCTGTGTGATTCTGTGTGTGTGTGAGTGTCTATGTGTGTGTGTGGTAGTAAAACATCCACTTTTTGCTAAGATATATTTAGGTGCCATCGTGGCAGATGGCGAGTCCATCGCCGTTTCTCAAGCTCGACTAGACGTACTTCTTTGAATCTGCGAATGCGAATGCATACGAGATTCAAACATGCATCTGAGCGTTCGAACCACTCGGCCAGTACGGCTCATAATGCAAATGTTTAAAAATATAACACTACCAGAAAAATACTCACTAAAACAATAATAATACTCACTAAAACAATAATAATATTTCACATTGTAAGTCCACCGCGATAATAACATTGTTGTTAATTAGATTCTTAGTGTATACAAGCTTTGCCTGCCATTACGTCTGCGTAGAAGTCGTAAAACAACCTGAATCTCTACCATATTATTGGTAGAGATTTGAGACAAATAGGGATTTTGTTTTATCGAGCTTATTTCATAAACTGCTACATAGTCTAATTCGAACCGATTCCATTATCTTATATATAATTTACATAACTTACCGTCAATCTTTCTTCACTTTCTCTCTCTATGTCCAACGTAACATGCCTTTCTTCATGTTTACAAACTCACCCGCCAGTTTCGTTGCGAATCTTTTAATTGCGGATTCGATCTAAGTATAATATTAATTAATTCTACTACACCATTACACGTAAACACTAATTTAGTGTTCGTTGTTAGTTCGTGGTAACGAAAATAATGAAATGATATTTAATTATTTTCGGACTATGACGAAAAATTTATAATAGCGCCATCTAGTTTGCCAATACTGAATTAAAATGAAATACGTTGTTTTTATAAATGAAAAATGTCAGCTTTTGATTGGCTACTCCGATAAAAAACTTTTCTACTATCGTAGTATCGGACTATATGTTACACAATCTCTTTATATGTTACCCCCTCGCTCTTTATTTAATTTTTTTACTCATAGTCATAGACTATGATAGAGCGTGTTCTCAAAACACAGGCATCACTTGCTTAGAACGATGCTTCGGTCACTAGATCTAGAATTACTGTTCTTCTGTCTTCTGCTCTTCCGACTACATCCTCCACAGGAATGATGTTATCTGTGGTCACTTTTTATCTATGTACTAACCTAATTTCTAATTTAAAACTTTTGTTTTTTTTATGCGAACCAATTCGTGGTCCTAAATAAAGCAAAAAAAAAACAAAGGATATGAAATCCTTTGTGAGTGAAAAATGTTATAATTTTTACCTTTAAAAAAACTACTGACCCGTTTCGAGCCAGATGCGTAAATCCATAGCCTAAATATTTAAACAAAACTACCAGTCTAGCCCAGCTCCCTAGCTCGCGATCCAGCAACGCCCTAAGCCGACGTCCGTACCCCACAGGGGATGCCTTTAGCTGTGTTGCTTAGCACAATAAAGTGCCTGGTTGGAGACCTCGGTTTCGCCATTACCCATGTAACAAGAGTTCTCGGCAGTCACGCTACGACAAGCAATTGTAAAGAAAAGAAAAATCTTGTACCTAAAGTTTTTTTATACTACATGGGTGGCAAACAAGCGTGCGGCCCGCCTCAAAATCAAAATCAAAATCTTTTTATTTCACATAGGCCCAGGTGGGCACTTATAAAACGTCGAAAAAGAAGCACGGTTCGGGTTGGTCGCTTCCATGGAGAAGAACCGGCAAGAAACTCCATGGTTACTCTTTTCAAATCATTAGGCATATACAACAATTTTTTCGTTACAGCAATAGTACCCAAGTATGGGGGAACAACGTAGGCCCGAAAATAGGTCGCTGCTTACTATACAAAGCATACATAAAACAAGATAATTATAACAATGTTAGCCTTTATGTAGCCTTAGCCTGATGGTAAGCTACCGCCGCCTATGGACGCCTACACCACCAGGGGTAACGCACGCGCGTTGCCAAGAACTCCATGCTGTACTCTCCAGGGAAAACCTCAACGGGGAGCTCATTCCACAGCCTGAGCGTTCGCGGAAGGATACTCCTTTGTTGATACAGCCATCTAACGAGATCCTCATAAGAAGTCGGTCTTGGCTCTTTGCCATTATTATTCAACGAACAGACAGGTCAATACGATATGTTTATCATGTGTAACCATGCATTGTGCACCTCGTGTCAACTAGACTTTATCACTACACGAGCAATACAGTAATGCAGACACAGGCACGTGAGATAATATGCATGCGTTTGAGAAGAAATTCTTTACTTAGTTTGGGACTAGGTCAATTTGTGTGGAATTGCCTTTCTATATAAGTATGTATATCGTTGTCCAGTTCCCACAGTACAGCTTTGCTTAGTTTGGGACTAGGTCAATTTGTGTGGAATTGCCTATCTATATAAGTATGTATATCGTTGTCCAGTTCCCATAGTACAAGCTTTGCTTAGTTTGGGACTAGGTCAATTTGTGTGGAATTGCCTATCTATATAAGTATGTATATCGGTGTCCAGTTCCTACAGTACAAGCTTTGCTTAGTTTGGGACTAGGTCAATTTGTGTGGAATTGCCTATCTATATAAGTATATATATCGTTGTCCAGTTCCCACAGTACAAGCTTTGCTTAGTTTGGGACTAGGTCAATTTGTGTGGAACTGTCCTGTATTTATTTAATGTTTGTATGTATATGTTACGCCACTACTATCTAAAGAAGCAATCATATGTAACTGTACAACCGCAGGCCAAAGCTAATAATTTCCTTTATTTGTTACAGATCAAAGGATGGAGCGAGAAAAAACATTTGCGTCTTCGCCTGTAGCAGCCATTACGTTGACTTTTTCGGAGGAAGGGTTAAAACGTGAGGGAGGATTGTCAAACTTGACAAAAAGTTGTGTTCTTAGCTACAGTAACTCTTCCAGTGGCGATGCTGACATATCTGCATTTGAGAACGAACGGTGTGTATCATATAAAATCAGAATATTTCATTTCACATAGGCCTAGATGGGCACTTATAAAACGTCGAAAAGGGTGCACGGTTCGGGTTGGTCGTTACCATGGAGAAGAACCGGCAAGATACTCAATGGTTACTAGTAGTGCTTGAGTATGGGGGAACAGCGTAGGCCCGACAATAAGTCGTTGCTTACTATACAAACATACATAAAACAAGATAATTATAACACAGTTAGCAAGATCTGGGAATCTACAAAGCCTACAATGTTCACACATTCACAAATTGAACAAGTGACACAAATATTGTCATCGGAGGGTGACGCTCTGCGAGAATGCAAAAGAGATTCCTTCCGCGAACGCTCAGGCTATATAATGAACTCCCCGTTGAGTAAGCACTGTAATTATAATATAAAATATATATACCCTCGCGCTTTCCCATTAGGGTCCTCGAAGGGGTAGAGATATAATTTAGATGGCGAGGCCGTCGCCGTTACTCAAGCACGACTATACATACGCCTTTGAATTTCTTCTCAGACGTATGCAGGTTTCCTCTCGATGTTTTCCTTCACCGTAAAGCTCGTGGTGTAAATTATCACTGTACTTACGTTTAGAATAACTCATTGGTACAGTCGGGACTCAAACTTGCAATCTTTTTGTTGCAACTACTCGAACCACTCGGCCACCAGGGTATTTTTTATGATATATATCCTATGTAATATGTACAAGTATGT
>JACCPG010008966.1:0-12270 GCA_016069955.1 Drepana arcuata
ATCGTAACATTACAATGAGCGTGACGGGACGATGAGCGTAACGGGACAATGAGTGTAGCGGGACAATGAGTCAACCTCTTTCGTTCGTGCAGCCGGCGTTGTTGGATTTATTAGACGTTGTCACGTCAAAAGTTAGGAAGTTAATTGTAAATACAAATAAAGTTAGTTACCTTACGGCCCGCGATCGACGCGCCGCCCGCCGCCGCGTACATGCACCGCCGCCGCGCACCGCTCACCTAGCGCGGCGCATCTTTACCCTCGCGGTGCGCACGCGGCCTTACGGAGTGAGAGCGCGCGCGGCGCTCGACTCCACCGCATTCGTGCCACTACACACGTACACCTATAACAACGGTGACATTAGTGCTAGAACGGTACAACGGTAAAAAAGATAAACGGACGTGAAGGCAGAGGAAGTCCACGGTATCAGCTACTTAGATGACGAGGGAGTGAGACCGCGTGCAAACGACTACGCCACATTAGTGCCTCTACTGTTAGTTGGACTCCGGTATAATACCGGTAGCATAAGTGCTAAAGGGTACAACGTTAAAAACAAGGACGGACGGGAAGACAGAGGAGAAAAACAATCAATCAATGTTATAAAATGTTAATATAAGCCTCTTTATTATAAAACATACGTGAAGAAATATTGTATCCCGACACACCTTGATTGGGGAATAAATATTTGCATTACATAAATTGTAAGCCAAACAAAGCAAAAAAAAAATAGATTCAAACATTTTTATGAGAAAAAACATTGGATAACCAAAATTGGATTATTTAATGGATAATAACACAGTTTGCCCACCCTGCGCGACGATATCTAACAATGCCCACAATGTGGTAGCATTGAGCAAGTCGTCTGCAACGCTTCGCTGCCAGGAATGATGCGATGTGAATAAACTAACAGCTTACATTCGATCGATTGGCACTAATAGTTTTAAACTACAAAGCTAACAATATGTATATCTGCGTAGCGGTTCTATTGTTAAACGTTTCTTTAAGCACAGCTTATTTGAAAGTATTACATTCGTAACTTCGAGTAGTTGCTTGAAAGAATGGTCGAATCCTGACTGTATCAATGAGCCTTTATGAATTTAAGTACAGTGTATTTACACCACGAACTTTAAGGAAAAGATTTTATTATTACTTACATAATAAACACCCAGTTCAGAACTAATGAGTTTTTCACTACAGTGAAGAATAAGAGCGTGAGTAAACCTGCCTATGTCTAAGGTAAATATAATTAATGCATGAAAGGTTTGTATCTATAAACTATCATATTTTTTACACGTTGGTGTCCATTAACATCGTAACGGTTTATTTATTTACTAGCTGTCCGGCCCGGCTTTGCTTGGGTGAAAAAATAAAAGTTGCTACACAATCGCAGCGCCACCTATCGGGTCCAATTGCAAATTTATACCATTATCGAAACCACTTAAAAATTATATATAATAATAAATATTTAATAAAATATTTAATTATTTATTATTAAATAAATTAAATAAATAAATAATTCTACTAGTAGAATAGTAGTGTAGTTCAATCTAAATCAAGTTCTCGGGTTAACGGAAAATTTATGCATTCATGCATTCCAACGTTAGATATTATAGTAGAGGAAATTTATGTAGTTAATAACTCGTAAAAACACAAGTTAAGAATTACCATTATGTCATAAAACAGGGCCTGATATCAATATTAAAGTCAGGTTTTCTAATCGAGTTAATAATATCCTTGAAATCTAGATCGAGTGAAACATCGTTTGCATGCAGTTTGCACGATCGTGCTTGCGATAAAGTCGCGTGGTTTAAACCTGTCGTGTGCCACACTGGTCTCGCCACAATATTATGTGTTAACTCGATCTCTATAAAAAAATAAAAAGTAAGTAAAGTTAAGTACAACGTGCAGATTGTAACGTCAAGATGGCTGAATCAAACGTCAGTGGTTTGTTCGTATTTTGAACTTGAGCACAATGGTACGTAGTACAAACTCCTTGGTAAGGAAAAAACACCGTGAGGAATACCTGCATATCTCTTTCTCTCTCTGCATAGTCTTTGAAAGAAACAAAAATAGATGCGAAGTCGCGCCTTTGCCGGTGACAGTCATCTGTCACGTTGACAGCTCAGTAGATTAAAATACTCATCTGTTTACCCCTTAAATAACATTCGGCGTTATAACGGGAAGATTTAATTATAATCATTATTATATTAATTACGTTTCTTCATCACAATTAATGATCAAAGATTCGCAGATCTGACTTATGAGCTTACAATTGCTAACGTCCAAAACAATAGATGCATCACAAAACAACAGAGCTTGATTCTATCAAGTTTAATGGAATATACAATTGAAGGACGAAGCCTGACACTATAAATTGATGTTGAGAGAGGTCGCTAGTCCCAGACACAATCCAACTGGGACTGCGGTAACGGTACGCAGTTACGCTAATTAATTAATAACCAGTTTGACGAACGTCTGGTCTAGTGGTTAGAGCTCCTGACTACGAAACTAGAGGTCGCGGGTTCGAATCCCACTGAGGGCAGATATTTGTGTGATGAACACGAATATTTGTACCTTAGTCTTGGATGTCCTATGTATTTAAGTATATAATCTATCTATATAAGTAAATATATCGTTGTCTAGTTACCATAACACAAGCTTTGCTTAATTTGAGACTAGGTCAATTTGTATGGAATTGTCCCTGGTATTCCCAGGTATTTAGTTATTAAACAATAATGGTAACATGTTCACTTTACCTAAATACGAACATGACACTTGTTTGTCCGTTCAAGAAGTCACAACTGCTCACTCGGATAACGGGAAAGGTTAGAACGAAATATGATTTAACACTACCCGCGGTTTCACGTAAATTATATTTTCTGGAATCAAATATACTCTTATGTGTTAAGCCGGTTAAGAACCTATCTCTGAGCCAAATTTCATCTAATTCCATTCAGCGTGAAAGACGTACAAACTCAGTCAGAAACTTTTGTATTTATAATATTAGTAAGATTTTTCTAATACTTAAATGTAAAAAAATCATTTATACCTACACTTATTTTACATGTATGCTTGAAAAAGAAGCCGTGGTGTGTTTCAAGCAGTTGCAGTGGTTCAAGCAGTTGCCTGCGACACAAAGATCGCAAGTTCGAATCCCGACTGTACCAATGAGTTTTCCAGAACTTAAGTCCAGTGATTAGTCACACCACGAGCTTTACGGTGAAGGAAAACATCGAGAGGAAACCTGCATACGTCTGAGAAGCAATTCAAAGGCGTATGTATAGTCGTGCTTGAGTAACGGCGATGGCCTCGCCATCTTTCACGTTGGCACCTAAATATATCTCTGGCGGATAGTGGGTGTGTGGGTACTACCTATAAACCTCTGCCTACCCCTTCGGGGACCCTTGTGGGAAGGCGTGAGGATATATTATTATTATTATTTGAAAATAATATCCTGTTTATTAGCAGGTGCACCTGTCAGTGACCTATTATTATTATCATTATTATTAAGATTTCCGTTCCCAGCGAGATTGAACACGGTACCTCAAGCTTCGCCAACTAAGCTCCGATTGCTAAGCCAAACGGCCGTCAGTAACAAGATAAGAGCAAAATAATATCTATTATAATAGTCTGATATTTTTATGTAGCGATACCTCAATATCACTTTACTGGCTAGAATAAATCACTTCACTAAAAGCAATCAAATAGAAACCATAATTGGACGTGACTACATATAAGTTGTGAACGGTTTAAGTAGCCACAAAGTATGCGTGTAGTTCAGCGGTCACTACGATTTTTAGGGATGAAAAGCATCGCGATTTTTTTTTATACCACTTGTGTGGCAAACAAGCATGCGGTCTGCCTGATGGTAAGCGGTTACCGCCGCCTATGGTCGCTTGCAACACCAGGGGTATCACTCGCGCGCTGCCGACCCTGCAGGAATCTTTTCACACCCTTCTTGAAGAACTCCATGCTGTAATCTCCAGGGAAAACCTCAACGGGGAGCTCATTCCACAACCTGAGCGTTCGCGGAAGAAAACTCCTTTGGAACCGCACAGTGCGAGACCTTTGTGATTCCAAGGTATGGGGATGAATTCCCCGTCGATGGCGAGAGGTGCGGTGGTAGAAGGTGGAAGTGGGCATCATGTCGAACAATTCTGCAGAACACTCCCCGTTATACAAGCGGTAGAACACACACAGGGAGGCAAAGTCTCTCCTCAGACTTAGTGATTCCAAGCCGCTTGTGAGCATGGGATCATCGACAATTCTAGCGGCGCGTTTCTGAACCGCGTCAAAAGGCCCTAGCTGGTATCCAGGGGCTCCAGCTCACAGGTGGCAGCAGTACTCCATATGTGGCCGAACTTGTGGGAGACCTTTTGTCGGACCAATGTTCGGTTAAGCACGCGAGAGATAAAAAGAGACTCTTGAAATGGGAAATCATGAAGACATATTAATCTACAAATAAAAAGCAAGTTGGCAGTGAAATAAATTAAAATAATCTTGGTGAGAATTGCAAAGCAATTCCATAACAAATCTTTTACATTTATTGTACCGACTAACAAGCCTGTTTATTAAGGTTTAATGACCCTTCATTGTTTCAAATTTATTAAACCCTCGACCATGACGTTAATTCTGAAATACAAACTTTATAAGGCACATTAATAATATCATTAATGAAAGCGAATTTGCCAAGAACACGATTAGCGAAGTTATATTAGGTTCGTAGCAATTTCAGTGTTGCTTTTCATTTTGTTTAGGAAGTTGGATTCCAGTATTGTTTTATGACTACATTCTGGGCACGGCAAAAGTTCAAAGAGCGCTTAGATCGACCGATAACGTGGAAATATCGTGCCGTTGCCAAGGAGAAAATAACGTGGAAAGAAATACACCTTTTTATTATAAAAGTAATCACTGTATAATTATAGCGTAGATATTATTAGTTATTCAAAGATTAATGACTGAATTTAAATTTGTGAATTTAGCAAGAGCGCGCTGCACGAAAAATGATAGCATTTGATAGAAAAGCACTATGAATGGATCCCTGATGTATGCATGTCTCTGAACCTCTAAAGGTAAACCTATTTTGATGTTGTGTGTGGATATGGGGTTTAAATTTAGAATTGAGACATTTTTATCTGTCAACGTGTCAGATGGTGAGTTTATCGCCGATTGTCAAAAATACATACAAAAATAAAATACATCCTTGAATTTCTTGAAACCTATACAGGTTTTGTCTTGAAGTTTTCAAGCACTGTAAAGCTCGTGGTGTGATAACTATACGTAAGTTTAAGAACTTAATTCATACAATCGGACGTCAAACTCGCAATCATTGCATAACAGTCCACTGCTTAAGCCACTCGGACAACATAGCTCTTTATATAATTTTGTTACAATACTATACAACTAAACAATTTGTCCAATTATTAAGTATTACGTCATGTTACACTGTTTGGGCGTGTTTTCAGTCACGATAACAAACTGTACAGTTCCTGCGCTATAGCGTTAGATTAAGCAGATCTTCACATTGATCTTAACACAAACCACCTACGCTTTATGTAAATTTGGAGTCTATGACTAACGTGTTAGGGTCTAAATTACACAATGCTTATTGAGCTTGTTATAACATATCAAATTAGCTTTATTGTGTGCATAGTCGTATGTGACAAATGGCGAAGAACTCGCCATCTGGCACGCAGGCATCTAAAAAAATCACCCCCATAGAAATATTATTCATAATTACAAATCATCACGCCGAGTTCCTAACGGTGTAGGCAGAGAGTATAGAGCGCCTGTACACAAGGGTCCCAAATCAAACACAAATGATATACGTCTACAACTGTATTCGACTAATATACCACTGCTGGTAGTGACAAATAACAAATGTATTTTCAAACCTTAAGCCAAATCAAGTATACACATCTATAGCGTGATGCAGCTTTTGCAACACTCGGTACAGTGACATCTAGCGACGCATTCGTAAAACTATAATTAAATTTAAATATCATAAATTGATACTATTAGCGTCATCTGTTGTTGCCTAAATGAACTATACATTATTTCAACTAATGTTTCTTAGTTAACAACTGAACATACCGCCCGCCAAGGACGCGGTGAGAAACCCTGTCCTTAAAGAACTAATGTAATACAAACAAAACAACATGGCGAACTTAGTGATAAAAAATACACAATCTAAAATTACATTTCCATCCATACATATTGAATAAAACAGTAGGTACATTGCACGGGAACGCAACATACAAAAAACTACACAAAGTTTAGTTAGCTAACATGCAACAAAAATCTTACATCAAGATGTTACAAAATTATTTTAAATAATGCAAAGACCTGATTCATATTATTGAATGGGTAAGCAACACAATTTGCTTACGGGCCTTTTGATTATATTGCCTTTACACTTTACGCTAACTACTCTAGTAACACCGTCCAGACCAGGGTGTTTTTCGACTATAAGGCCGTATAACCACTTAGCAGGTGGTAAGTCATCCTCCTTTACTAACACCACGTTGCCAATAGAAGGTTCGGGAGTATGATGAGACCACTTATAGCGATGGTAAAACTGAGTTAGGTATTCCCGCGACCAGCGGTGCCAAAACTGTTGCACCATTCTTTGAGTTAGCTGCCATCTCTTCAAACTACTCACATTGCTGGAACGGTAATCATCTAACACAGGATTTAGTGAGGTAAGTTTACTCTTTTTATTTACTAACTTCTTTTCTTTCAGGTTATCCAGTTCTTTTTTAAAATGAATTTCTTGTGTGATTTTTATGCATGTACGTTGACTTTCAATTATTTCTTGTCTCGTAAGCCACTGTGTAACGTCTTCTTTACGACAGCGCCTTATAAATCTTCGACAGTATGCTACAACACGGATTAGTTTTGTCAAGTTAGAAAATTTACTCATGATTTTCTTCTCAACGTCTGCATCTTGTCCACATGTATTTATTAAACATATCTTTTTTGATCTTTCCTCTAAATTTGTATCTTTGATGTTTATTTTTTTTGTAATTAATATTTATATGTTTCAGCCACGACGCATCAAATACAACGCGTACCCTTGAGGTATTTTTGTCCTCCCTGATGACTGAATGGTGATGTAAGTAGCAGGCTTTGTTGCGGTTTTCATAAGGACTGGTTACTTCGATCATGTGTTCCATCTTTACGTATTCTTGAATTACTTCCGTATATCTTTCTTTTAGATTTAAGTTCTTTTCCAGCTTTCTTTCTAGAAATGAAAACCGTTTAGCTGCGATACTTTCAATGTTTCCATTAGTACATTCCGGTTTTGGTTCTCGAAATGGGAGTCTTACAATGTATCTACCAGATCTATCTCTGGTAGTGGTGGCTGCGTATATTTCTTCGCACTTCTTCTCATCTTCACTGTAAAGTTCCTTAGGATCTACAACAGGGTTGTCATTTTCGAGTTCCCAAAATCGTTTCAGCATGTCATCTTCGTTGACATTAATATGGTTAACGCTGATACTCTGATGTGATGAATTATTCATGCTAATGGGCCCGGATAATATCCAGCCTAGAGCGGTTCTTTGGGCTATCAGCGTACTTATTGGGCCTTTGATTATCCCATCCAATAAGACTTGACCATAAACATCTGCTCCAAGGAGCATGTCAATTCTATTTGGGATATTAAAGTTTGGATCAGCTAAATTTAGATCAGCAAACTCTGAATAAAACTCAACTACAACTTCCCTCTCAGGGAGAATTGATGTGAGTTTGCTGAGAACAAAAGCGTTTACACCTACAACAAAGTTCGGGTCTTGAAGTGACTGGATCTCAACTTGAACTCTCGACTTAGAAGCTATATAAGTTCCTTGGTCACCTCCTAAGCCCGATATAGAGCTTTTGTGTGGTATTTTCTTTAATCCGAGTAGCTGAACAGTTGACTCGGTGATGAACGAAGCCTGAGACCCCTGATCGAGCAAACACCTAACAGTTACACTCGTGCCTGTTTTCGATTGAGCCTTAACTAAAGCCGTAGCCAATAAAATTTGACTATGACTGGTCGAAAAACAGGTTGTGATATTAGTAGTCTCATCGAACGAATCTTGTGATGTATGTGCGTTAGTTGACGCATGTGTCACTACCTTACGTTCAACTGAGTGATTGGACCCGACATTAGACTCAGTTGACTCGGCGTTTGTTTTGGGATGTAGTAAAGAGTGATGCTTTTTCTTACATATTCGGCACCTCGTGGTCTGACGGCATGAAAAGACAGAGTGACCTACATTCAGACAGTTAAAACATAAATTATTTGATTGGACGAAGCTACGACGTGAATCAATGTCAGTCTTTGAGAAAGCTTTACAAAATGCGATTTTATGCGTTTCAGAACAAAAAATACATAATGGCGCAGACGGCGTGGGCACGTGATGCACTTTTGGGTTTGTGTGTGAGACATACTGGTGAGTATTTCTGTGAACATTACTATTTTTTACAATTTTAGGATCAATGTTTTCCAGCGCTCTAAATCTGGTTTCCAAGAAGTCTTGAAACTGTTTATAAGTGGAAAAATCACCAGAGGTCTCGCTCACCTTGAATTCCCATTGTTTGCGCGTTTCATTGTCTAATTTAAGACATAAAATGTTTATCACTAGAATGTCCCAGTTAGTTATATCTACTCCAATGTTCCGCAAAGAATACAAACAATCATTGGTAGTGTCTAACAATTCTTTTAGTGCGCTTGCTGACTCGACGTAAATATTTCGTTGGCTCAAAAATCGCTTTAATATGCAACTGGACAAATATTTCTTGTTGTTGAACCTCTTTGTTAACAATTCCCAACAGGTATTATAATTGTCCGCAGTAATAGGGATATGTCGTAGAAGTTGTTCCGCTTCTCCTGTGAGATGTCCCTTTAAATAGTGCAATTTTTGCACGTCATCCAACGACTTGTTATTGTGTACGAGGGATGTAAATAGATCTCTAAAACTGATCCATTGAGTGTATGTTCCAGAAAATGGAGGTATAGATATCTTTGGCAGTCTAATTTGTTCACTTGAAGTGCTTTGCTTGCTTATTGGATTGGCGTTCTGACCGCTGGAACGTGCTGCTTCGTATTTATTCAGCATTTTCTTAAGGTCTGTCTTGTACATAAAATATAACTCTTCCGCGTCTCCATAAACGTCTTCCTGGACATAAACACTGGAATCCAATGCTGCTTGGTCTGAATTCTCCACCATCTTAGTGTGAGTTAAACGAAACTGAGTCCATAACTCGTCAAGCGCTTCCAGTCTAGTTTCCACATATTCCAAAGAAAAACGATCTTTAGGAGTTTTTTTCCAATTTGATTGAGCTCTCTGTATGCTATGATACAAATCGTACTGCACTTTTATCAAGGCCTCCATAGTTATAATTTAAATTGAGAAACAAACTAAAGTTGAAAAAATTACAAGTCCAACTTTGATGCCAAATATTCTAAGTGTCTGGAACTTCCCTCGTGAATTTTCTAAGTGTTTAGGACTTAGTGAAAATCGGACATAGGTTCCCCGTCGTTCCACTTTATGAGAAATTATTCTAAGTCCTGACTAACACTTGAAATTTTTACAAGTCTAAAATAGTTCAAATTTTTCTAAGTCCAAATTGCTTTAAATTTAATGATCACTTTAATGAACTGACTGATTATATACCAAATGTACTCACAGTTCGCACGTCACTATTTTTCCCAACACTATCTTACGTCACTCTGCTCTGCTTTACTTCCTGAAGTCCTTGGCGATGACGTCACAGGCGCTCTGCCTGCTGGTGTCTTCTTCGCTCCGCTCGCCGCCCGTCCTTACACCTTCAGCAGCAATCCGCCACCGTATTGGTGTACTCGTGGACCCGTCGTATCCCACAGGAACCGATCCGGCTCGAAGGACCATGTACACAAGGGTCCCAAATCAAACACAAATGATATACGTCTACAACTGTATTCGACTAATATACCACTGCTGGTAGTGACAAATAACAAATGTATTTTCAAACCTTAAGCCAAATCAAGTATACACATCTATAGCGTGATGCAGCTTTTGCAACACTCGGTACAGTGACATCTAGCGACGCATTCGTAAAACTATAATTAAATTTAAATATCATAAATTGATACTATTAGCGTCATCTGTTGTTGCCTAAATGAACTATACATTATTTCAACTAATGTTTCTTAGTTAACAACTGAACAGCGCCAGTGCTCTTTAGACTTACATACCTCTTACGCTTGGTATTTAATTATATTATTCATGTAGGTATGTAATTATATAATAAATTTACCAGCGATATATAAGCTTCTGCCGTCATAAGTTAAATTAATACATTGATAATCAGCGTGTGCGAACTTCGAACATTACCAATTATAGAAGTAACAGATATCTTTCAATAAATTTAAGAGCAATTAGAGGAATTGACATTGTCGAGTATGTCAGTAAAACTAGGGCTAGGCGAAAAGCGACCCGGCGACAGTTTAACCCCACATATAGGTTAAATGGGGTGACGTCACTTCCCGCCATTGACGGTTGTCACGAACCTTCTTACACGTCAAACGTAGTGTCAGTTGATCGAATGGCGGATGACGATGACGGGAAAATTGTCGATGCTTTGATAGAACTGTCATAACACTTTTGTTGTTGTCTGTAGCGTGTGATATTCTTAATTGAGATCATAAACTCCACGCAAAAATCTATTAATAAGGGTTACGGCGTTGTGCCCACCATTTGCCACGTTGGCATCACAAATATATCGCCGGAAAAACGTGGGTACTACCCAGTTTGCATTTTTACATTTGTACATCTAACACGCAAAAACTAATGCATGAATTTTAATAAAATTTTAGACTTTAGATAGCTCATACATCTAAATAACCCAACCCGTAAGCAATATAACTTATAATGCCTTAATTGGCCAAAAGACAAACAATGATGAAATTTCAAGCAGATGCAGCTAATAATGAAATATGTTTGAAACGACACTCCCAGTAGTCCCAATATTGAATCCCTTACTAAGGTAAGACACAAGGGCGGGCAATTTAATACTATTTTATAAATATAAAGCCTCAATTCCAGTGAACAACAAGTGAAGGGGCTTGGGCTTGTGTAAATACAAGATTGCCTTTTGTTACCAAAGCCTGTGCTCCAGCCATATTGAATAAAAAAAGCATTTGTTGTATCCGCGTTTTATATTTGGAATTTTAGGAGTCATGCCCGGATATCCACCGACTAGTTTATGCCCGGCGAAATCCCCTCTTTTAGGTGGTCACATATCTATATACCCTGTATCTCTATATATAACACTTTATCTATGAATTATGTATTATAGCCGTGGTGGCCGAGTGGTTCGAGCAGTTGCCTGCGACGCAAAGGTCGCAAGTTCGAATCCCGCCTGTACCAATGAGTTTTTCTGAACTTAAGTACAGTGATTAGTCACACCACGAGCTTTACGGTGAAGGAAAACATCGAGAGGAAAACCTGCATACGTCTGAGAAGAAATTCAAAGGCGTATGTATAGCCGTGCCTGAGTAACGGCGATGGACTCGCCATCTGTCACGTTGGCACCTAATATACTTCTGGCGGAAAGTGGGTGTGTGGGTATTACCTATACACCTCTGCCTACCCCTTCGGGGACCCTTGTGGGAAGGCGTGAGGATATATTATTATTATTATTATCTATGAAACTATTACGGCCGAGTGTCTTGAGAACTAAATGCAAAAATTGCAATTTCCTAGACCAATGACATCAGACCAAGGAAAACATCGAGAGGAAACCTGCATACGTCTGAGAAGAAATTTAATGGCGTATGTATAGTCGTGCTGGAGTAACGGCGATGGACTCGCCATCTGTCACGTTGGCACCTAATATACCTCCGGCGGAAAATGGGTGTATGAGTATTACCTATACACCTCTACCTTCCCCTTCGGGGACCCTTGTGGGAAGGCGTGAGGATATAGACCAATGACCCGTAATGATAAGTTTTGTGAATTTAAGCACAATTACAAAATTTTAATTGTAAGCCAACGTCGTGAGGAAATCTAAATACGTCAGAAATACCCAGTCTGCGCGAGTTCCGGAAAACATCAAGAAAGTACAGCTTTATTATGTGGGCGTTATTACACCTTTACCTATCAGTTTTGACACCCTTGTGGGGAAAGATAATACTTTGTATACAAATACAGTATTGTCTGTAAAACAACAGCCCTGTAAATCATGTCAATCATTTCACGTTGGTAATGTGATTTTAATAAGCGCTGGTGAACCGTAATTGTAGGC
>JACCPG010008967.1:0-33255 GCA_016069955.1 Drepana arcuata
GGTTTAACCCGAATTTCTACAGAGATATATTTAGATGGCTTCGTGACATATGGAGAGTCTGTTGCAGTCCTTAAGGACTTTGATTTTCTATCTCATATGTATTTCAGATAGGTTTTCTTCACCAAGTTCACCAAGACTTAAGAAAGGCTTCACCGAGTCGGACTGTGACATGGTATTGTTTATTTTATCTTTATTTTCGGAATACTTTCTCCGGTATAAAATTTTGACACCAGGTTGTCTATTTACATTAAGATAACAATTTGAATCATTTTCATATAAATATGATATGATATTTTCATATAGATATTTTCATAATAATGACATAGCGAATCCAAGCGAACCCATATATTACGTATATAAACTTTACAGTGGATTGAATAGTTGTACATTCATTTCCAAGTTCGTATTATAACGTATTCAATGTTTACATTAATCAGAATCGACGACCTATTTCCATGCTTTCTGCTTATTCAATTTGTCTCAGTATCCGAGCTATTATAGCTCTGAGTACAATTTCCTAAAGTTAATAACATTAGCTCTACCAATTTCCATTATATTTGAGTTCGATATTGAGCGGCGCAATTTGTTGGAAACTTTGTTACTATGAGGTCATTAAACGGGCCGCAAATCCGAATATTCGAATCCACCCGTACGTTGCCAAAATCTGTTTTCGCCAAGTCTCGCCTTGCTGGCGCCATGTTCCCCCACAACCTTACCCTTATTTTAAGCCAGTGTACTCACGTAACCTATTTCTACTGTAAGCAACATGCGAATTACGAACATGAGCTGTATTAGCACTGGTGGTGAAGAAGTATCACATTCAAATACATTATTTTCTGATTTTCAATCCTTGAAAGGGTCTTCAAATAGTAAGTAGTAGAATAGTACGCTCATTGCGTCGAGATGCCCAATTGTATTTTACTGCATGCGATCCCTTCTCCACACGGCTTTACATACAAAAGGTATGCATTTTTCCTCACGACGTTTTCTTTAATTCTATAGCTATGTTCTAATTCACTGTAAGATCATGTCTAGCCATCGGAACTTGAACTTTAACTTTGACTATGCACGTGACTACGTAAAGCACGCGATCATATTGATATATTTGCTTGTAACCCATTCAGATTCAAGACCGATCTCAATGCTGCGCTTTCCAAACAAATCTTTCATTAATTTTGTTTTTATTCATAGAATTTCAAAAGAATGTTACAAAAAACTTTTTAGTTATTTACTACCTATTAGTTTACTTACATTATTAAATAATCATTAGTAATATGTATATTACTTACTTAATTAGTCCCTCTAGCACCTTATGTAATGCTATTATGTAATCCGTGGATATCGTTGTTGGCTTCATAATGAGTAAAATTTATTTATCCTATAAGATGTTGAAATTTGTATTATGTTGCTGTTTGTTTTTCCCATAATAAATAAAATAAAATAAAATAAAAAAGACCATGGCGGCTATAAATTATTATTATTAAAACAAAGTATTTCTAATTCACTTCAACACGACCATTCTCTTGCGGCTAATAGAAACTTCACAGAGAAATTGCAAGTTAGCCACTTCAACAACTCATTCAAACCAATTTGTAACATACTTACGCGAGAAACTCACTTTAATGTTGCTCGTGCTGCTTATATTTCTAAGAGCAGCACAATCTTTGGACCATAGACATAAAGGTGAATAATTCTAACAATTTTAAACTCGTTCGAACATGACCGAATGACATTCGAACTGCAAGCGTAATAGTAAAAAGAGATTATATTTGGTGAATTATTATTGTTACCCGTTAATCATATGTTAATACTGCGTCCTTTGTTGATTACTGAAGTAACACTTTGATAGCGGACTAAAAATACTCGAGTTAGCCACGCCTGCCTGTCAGTTGCAAACATTAGCAGATAAGCGTTCCCTACCTGACCCCAATGGAGAGAGCTTCAAGGTTCTGGTTCGCATTATTGTCTTTTCATCGCATGAGCAATTATTTCGCTAGTAATCCTGAACTAAAGACATTCCTGCAACATACAGCAAAATTAATAGTTAGGTACAAAGTAAATTTGTTGCTGTTAAACTTCACCCCTTTACGCTAGTTTTTAACGTGGATGTTATTACGTATCTACCCTCCTCACGTACGTATCACTTTTGAGCCAAAGTTCATCCAATTCCATTCAACCGTTCTGGCGTGATTGAGCAACAAACATCCTCACTAACTTTCGCATTTATAATATTAGTAGGTTGCCAACCTGACTAATGGCGTGTATGTCACCGTCCCTCAGACACGTCTTCACATACACCTTTGTATATCTTCTCGTGAATTTTTTTTCTGTAACGGGAAAGAATTTTCTTTATTGTCTTAATATCCAGATTTAATTGATTGAAAAATGGTCACTTACACTCTTACAGAAATATGATTATCCAATTTACTTAAGAATCCAGTCTGTTATTAAGGAAAGTAGGGCAAGAATTTAACCATTATAAATTTATTCAAAAGTAAGATCCTCAAGAGCGTATAAGATCCTTACGAATGGGTTTATATTGCCTCGAAGGGTCCGAATGTAATGTCGGAAATGTTTTTTAAACAATTATTGGCGGTATAAATATGAATATTTTATTTTAACTTGGTGACGTTTAGCTCGTGGTGTGGCTTATCAATAGTCGTAAACTATTGATAAGCCACACCACGAGCTTAATTATAATTATAATAAGTGGGTGTGTGGGTGGGTATTACCTATACACCTCTGCCTACCCCTTCGGGGACCCTTGTGGGAAGGCGTGAGGATATTATAATTCCCGATTATTACAACCGTAAGCTCATGGTGACCGGTATACCTTTTTGAGAATTTAAAGCCGTTGAGTGTGACGGCAATGCTTTCATTATTTCTCATATTGTATCAAAATATATGTATGACAAAAAAAGCGTTGCTACACCTGAGCCTAATATTCAGGATTTTTGTACCTATATCTATCTTAATCTGGGCGTTCTGTGCATTGATCCATGATAACCTCCACCAAAGAAAAAGCGGTAGGTACTCTAACTTTAAGGACGAGGTTGTAAATGGTGTAATTGTATGGCAGCTATAGATAAAGTCATTTCTTCTGTTAATAGCACAAGACCCTTCTGCGCAGCGATTAATGTGAGTCACAAAGAGAAGAGACCGTGTCCCAAGGAAATTAAAGCGTTCACAGCTAATCTAAAGTATTGCGCTTTTCATTTGTTCGTATTTTCTGGGAAACTGGATCTGTTTGCTAAATGTGTACCTTATCATACTCATTAGTTATTGAACCTAAAGTTACTTGATGTTACTTACAAAATCACCCTCGAACGGTAGATCGGATTTCGATGAAGTTGAGTTAGCTTATAACCTGATGAATAACAAACTTATCGTAATGTATACTGCTACTGCGCTATACTCAGAGTAATAGCTAGCAACCTCGTTACTTAGCATAGCACGGTAAGAATATTATGAACACATTTTGATTACTATCATGCGCATATACTCAATGTAGGGAAGCACAGCAGATTTATTAAAATCTGCTGTGCTCATTTGTGGATACAATCATTTGCATAGCACTGGTATCGTTATTAATGAGGAATGTAATTGGTGTGGACTCCATGAATTTTAAATGATTGTCTCTGCGTACGGTACTAGAATAGCCGGTGTTCATCAAATAATTAATGCAATGTGTCGAGTCACAAAACAAGAAAATTATATTTATTCGTTGGATGAATGAAAATTCCCTATTCTTTTCGTTCTCTATGGGAATTTTATCTACACACACATCACAACAACCAGGTTCTATTCAAACACATCTACGGGCACCCTCTATGCATTATGGACTACACTGGTTATTTTTACAATATGTATTATGAATGGAAAACATCGAGAGGAAACCTCGATACGTTTGAGAAAAAAAACAAAGACACATACGTCCTTTCGTGCTTAAGTAACGGCGATGGACTCGCCATTTGGCACCACACACACACACACACGCACACAAGATACATGCATATATCTCCGGTGGAAAGTAGGTGTGTGGGTACTTTCTAGACACCACTGCCTACCCTCTCGGGAACACTTATGGGAAAGCGTGAAGATATGTATAATAAAATATTGATTCACTCATTACTATTCGATAGAAGAAGCCAAGTAGTAGTTCTGATAGATTATTTTGTTAGTATGATATTATTAAAAAAGTGACCATCGTATGTTTCATTAATCACATATATCTTGACTTGCTCACTATATACTTAGATCCTTATTTTTAACTTATTTACTAAACTTAGGCACGTTCGAATGTAAATAACATATTATTTATATTCATGTAAAGAAATGCTCTTTGTCCCGTTACCGCTATTCTTATGTTGTTGTAAATTTTACAAATATCACAAGTACCATTTATGTTTTTTAAAATTGTAGAATTAAAAGCTTTGATTGTAGTTTAATGTATAATGCAGAAACGCAGCTACGATTTTAATTATATATACATAATGAAATAAAATAGGAATGTTTAATATAATAATTGCAATGTTATGGCCCCGTCGTCGCTGCTATTTAATTATACATATGTATGTTTTTACATATGTACCTATAATCACACCGAGCCCCTCACGGTATGAAGGTAGAGCAGAGAGCCAATCATACACAAATTATCAAAATTAAGGCCACACAGGTATTTCTCAGCTGCCGTTTATAAATTGATAATAAAATACAAAATGCTGATGGAATCGGTGTTGCCGCTCCGTTGGCGCTGCCTGTCGCATCGACTTTTATTTTTAATAAATTGACTATGCAATTGTAGTAAAGACTTATGTCACTAGCTACGGTGACGCGCAATAAAAAGTTAAATTGCCTAGAGCGAGGACCGAGTGAGATAAGCAAAATTGCTGGTGGTATGTGGTACGAATTTTTTTTTTTGGTAGCCTTTATATGAAATTTATTTATTTGAAGTATAATATAACAAAGTAATAGAAGGGAGAAACTACCTATTAATAGAATAAAATGTCCCAAATCTGTGTCACGAGGAAAGTTGCCAATAAGCGTGGCGGCATTGCCACGTTGTATGGCAATGCATGCTGATTCTCTGTGCGAAGTATTCGCCAGCCGTCTTGTCTTGTTTTTAATTTGTTTTACTGAACTAACATTACAGTGATGTCACATCAAGAGTTTTACTGTGAAGGAAAATATCGTCCATATGCCCAAGTTGGAATTTACATGTCGGCGACAGGCTTGCTAAGTGTTACGCTGGCACTTAAATTATTGCACGGAATTATATGTTGGTATATCAAAGGTATTCCGCTAAAGCTAGTATATAATTTCCGCTCATCCGGTGCCTCAGGCAAATCTGTCTGGAATGTCTATTGAACATGTTAACGTCACATAATTTTCAACATATCTTCTATGACGTCGAAGTAATGTTTGCCGCTGTTGAATATGTAAAGTGATATTGTCTTTACGGTAAGATTTAAACTGGTTTGGATTTTACCTCCCCTTTATAATAGCTTAGTTTATTTTGCGAGGTGTACCTTTATTTAGTAAATACACTAAGGAATACACAGGAACCTTGGTGTAATTTAATTTTATAGCTAACTAGCCTTGTATGAACGTCAGGTTACTCTTAGGCAGCGTTAACATTTTATGAGTTGAAGATCAATTCGATTGACCTAGTCCCAAACTAAATATGTAATGTTTGTACTATCGGAACTAAATAGCGATACATGCGTATAAAGACAGCATACAAATACATCATGGAGGATTTATATTCTTAATAACTTTTTTTCTTCGTTGGCAATTGTTTTGTTTTGTGGTTATTTTTAGGTACTAAATATTCGTGATTATCACACCAAATCAAATCACCTCTCAACGTAGCTAAACTGAATCCGCGACATTAATCCAGGACCGCTGACCACTAGACCAGACAGGTGGCCATCATAATTTGTCGCAAGTCACCTATTAAAACAAGACGCATAACTTCACATTGCTTTTCTAGTATGAAAGGCGTTCAATTAAATTTCAGGCGTGATGATATATATGTACCTAACATGCAGGTACTTATATAGAAACTCACAGCTAGAGACTATTATCTCAGGACCCGCATGAATAGGTCCGGACGTTTTCATTCATTTTATGTCGCTTTGGGGTCTTTAATGAAGTATCAAGTTTCACCTACTTTAACTCATCATTAACTATTTAGACAGATTTAACAACTGTGGGAAATTGAGTATGACGTCATCATTATATTGCAAATATAAAGTACATACCCGACTTGCTTTATGTCGTAATACAACACAGGGAAAGAACGGTAGGTATGGGTGTATTTGTAAGCTTATATATTACAAAACCAATTTTATCAAAGGACTAGATTTGTCTTTGGCTCAAGTTTCACTACAGCACCTGAAATCAAAGGAAAGTTAGGTAATCAAAACGGTTATACTTACATATAAAGGTTGAATTTCTAGCGCTATCTTGCTTATTCAGTAGCTGGCTGCTTGATATTTGTACCTATTTGTGAAAATGTATAACTCCCAAATATTGGAGATATATCTCCAATATTAGGGAGTTATACAATGACAAAAAAAATATATATATACAAATTATTATCACCCATTTCTTATCAACTTTGCAATAACAAGATTACATTACATACATATAAGTATAGCTAATGTACGAGTATTCGTTACTGGCGAAAAAGACTCATAAATGTGGACGAAGCAAAAGAGGTCTGTAGTCTGTAGAGAGCGGTCAACTCCCTCTGCCTACCCTGTGAGGGACACGGCGTGATGATACAAAGGAGAAGACAATGAAACGTTAGGTTAGTCTATATTCTATAAGTCCAAACATTAGCCCATATAACTTTGGTAAACAATAACTACCCGCTGCCAGCTGCAGACCTATCGCTAACACAATTAGCAAATAGTGTGCCTTTCCTAATAAGAAGCATTGAAGTAGGTAAAGCCTGCGAGTCACGCGAAATAAGATACGTTGCAAAGATCCTCGTAAACATACAAAGTCAGTGAATGGAAAGAAGATTTACTCTATCAAGTAGGAAATCGGGTATTGATATATGGATATAGATAAGTAGTGCCTTATGTAAGAATAACAAGTATAATGGCAGAGATTATTATCCCCTTGGTATGATGTATTTGTACAGATAAATAAAGGCCACGTTCCAACTACCTGGATCAAATAGATCGGACTCTGAAGGACGGGAACGTTAAGAGTACTCGAAACCGACGAGCATGTATGAAGAGACTGATGAATGTGAACGAAGCGAAAGAGGTATGTAAATCTAGAGAGAACTGGCGCTTTATACTCTCTGCCTACCCCGTTAGGGACTCGGCGTGATGATATGTATGTATGTATGTAAATAAATATTTATAAAGTTTTGAAGATATCATAGTTCGGCTCTTTTAATCCCAACTAACTACCCATTTGTGACTTCTCGAACTTCCCGAACTTAGTTAACGAAATAGGGTAAGGCCAGAAGAAATAAACGCAAACTTTTAACAAGGTCCATCGTGAAAGGAATGTAATGTACACTTATTTGTCAAATAGTTGATTTATCGTCTCCTACATGACGTTAAAGTTAGAACGAATAGCAAAGTTCATTACTAATTGTGTCTGGAAAATAAAAAAAGTCAAGTATATTATATATTAGTTTTACTAACGATTCTGATTAAAATAGTGTTATAATATGACTTATAATAATAATGTCTTGACTTGACGTTGACACAATTAACAAAATATGAAATACAATAATTTGATGAACAACGACGCTGCATTTTTAATTGTCCCGGAACCTATTTAAAAAAAGCATACTTTTTATTATATCTGTAAGTAGTTATACAACTGTCTTCTGTTAATACGGTTAATTGTTTTAAAGTATATTTAAATATAACGCATAAGTGCTTGAGAAACGGCGATCTCGTCATCACATTGGCACATCAATATAGCTCCAGTACAAAGAGGGTGTTGTGACAACCAGGTCTATCCCCGGGACCCTGGAGGAAAGGCGTACAGTTTTATGATGTGAATATTATGTTGTGAAGCCTAATACAATTTTAAATATTATGCACTACGCGATTGATATGCATTTGCAACACTACACGTAAAAATATTTTGTCTATTTATCATCTTTATTGTTTTGCCGAAGTAATAGCCTAGGGATTTTATTACCATTTCGTATATAACACATATAAAAAATGCAAGCCCGCAGTTGTGACGCGAGCTTCAGTTGAGTGCACTCCGCATTCCCGTTTCCAACATAATATACACATAAAATTTTATCATACTCTTGAATATTTTGGCCCGAGCCCCCAAGCCGGGTTATTCATTATAAAGATACTCCGAAAAAATTTCTGACAATGAAATGTTTGAATGAATACATTGGAATTAAGATTAATTTTTCGCATTCATCAGTAATTGGTGGTTGTTGGAACTACGGAACTGATAACACTTTGATTTATTGTTGAAATGTTTGATATTGTACAATACATTACTCGCTGCATTGTTTATCATATATAATGTCAAAGCTCGCCAGACAAGTTAATTATGCGATCATGATATCCAGTGCTCTAACTTTAGAGTCGATAATCGCACTAATCCGTTGTCAAACAATAGCTTCCGGGTCTCTCCTTCACAGGTAGACCGTGAATGGAAAGGCCACGGGTACGTGAGTACTATAAACACTGCGGGTCTCGAGGGAGCCCATTGTATAGTGCTTTTACTTAGTATATTGTGATTTCTATTAGCGCTCCAGGAATTTTCTTTGTGCGAATTATACCGCACTGTTTGAAGTGTTTCAAGTTTGTATCGATACAAATATGAAATACCCAAATTTACTTACTTGGCGTAGGTGTTGCCAAGAACGAGATCTCTGTTTACTGGTGAACAGGTTGTATTAACAGAGGATCTGTTACAAGAAATCAACGGTGCGGTGGTTGATGTGATCGGTTGGAAAATAAAGATTGTCCGTTCGAATGACGTATGATCAGTCTTGCCTGATAGTGGCGTTGGCACTTATATGTATCTCCGAACAAAAAGTGTTATTATTAAATAATAACGATGAACCAATAATAAATTATACATACATATAATCACGCCCAATCTCTCATAGCAAACATAGATATAGTAAAGTTGAAGTTCTTTACAGACCTCTTTCGCTTCACATACATTTATCAGCCTTTACATACACGCTCGCTAGTTCGAGTAGGTCTCTTGAAGTCCCCATCTTTGGGGTCCAATTGATTTGATTTACGTTTATATTATAAGATCTAGAATAAATTATAAATAAGAATAATTATTTGTCTGCAGTTCCTGTCGCTTCTGGAGCGTAATGTGGTGTCGAATACATCGCTGCATTACCGGCAACTGACCCTGTTTGCTCCGACTAACCAGGCTTTCCAGACTTACAACGGAGATATGGATGACAACCTCGTTCTTTATCATATCTGTAAGAAATCATACGTACCTATTATAGTTGCAACAATTATTACATGCCGTGGTGGCCGAGTGGTTCGAGCAGTTGCCTGCGACGCAAAGGTCGCAAGTTCGAATCCCGACTGTACCAATGAGTTTTTCTGAACTTAAGTACAGTGATTAGTCACACCACGAGCTTTACGGTGAAGGAAAAACATCGAGAGGAAACCTGCATACGTCTGAGAAGAAATTCAAAAGGCGTATGTATAGTCGTGCTTGAGTAACGGCGATGGACTCGCCATCTGTCACGTTGGCACCTAATATACCTCTGGCGGAAAGTGGGTGTGTGGGTATTACCTGTACACCTCTGCCTACCCCTTCGGGGACCCTTGTGGGAAGGCGTGAGGATATAATTATTACATAAAAATTTTGAATATAATAAAGATAAGATTTAGAACCAGAAGCACCAAGTAATGAACCAACAAAGCGTTCCCATACGTTTTAAAGTTTCGAACTGTACAGAGTTTAACAGCTTTCGAGTGACATACAGCAACTTGGCTCAGAAATACGAGGGCAACTTAGCTGTTCGCATTGTGTTTACCAGATCTCTGAAGCTGACAACGGCAAAATTTTGTTTTACTACATGCGAAGTTTCCCTAGAAATTCTCGTGCGGCCTTTCTTGCTTACAACATGGAGTGAGTTATTTACAACTCTGTCTATACAAAACACAAAAGTCCAAATGCCATAGTTTGGAACCAATAAAAATAAAATTGATTCCAACTATCAAATAATGCCAACATGTGTAATTTTGGATGTTATTGTAATTTCTAGCCAATCTAGCAACTACGCTCCCAAACTTGGATTACGCCATATCGTCAGAGCTTGATGGAAACCCACCACTGTGGGTGACGAGACGGCGGGACATGATGCACGATGATGTTTACGTGAACAACGCTAAAGTATACATATCCAGGACTTATACGGCAACTAATAGGAATAACAAGCGGCAAGTAAGTGTCAAACTAATTTCGAAAATGATAACTTAGAAGTTTAAGATGTTTGACAAATAATATTGGTAATTGATAACTTCGAATTTAGATTTATAGATCGAAAATGTTTTAGGTGTTACTTGTACTAGATCAAGTACTGCAACCTCTTCAGCCGCATGGTCCTGGGTCCAGCAGCTCACCAATTTACAATCCTAACGCCTATCAGTTCCTTGAACACTCTGACGAGTTTAATATTGGGCAGCATAGATTGAGGTAAGAAAACCAGCGATATTAACCAGAGATTAAATATGAATTGTTTGCACGATTATCAAGCTTTGCTTGCAGTCGAACTCGGATTAATTAACAATATCAACAACTTCTGATTGCATGGCAAATACAAAATTAATTGTTGTAAGTAATTATAAAGAAAGCCCAAAACTAGATTAGGTAATTAATTAACCCATCGAGGATAATACAATTTCCTAGCCTTACAGCTTAATTCCCAATACCATACACAAACTTTTAAATATGCTATGCTATGAGTAGTTAAATTTGAAGTGTTTAATTCCATCTATTCGGTTCCTGGTCGAGTAGTGCTTCCAATAAACAATAGCGGAACTACTCGACCACTATACCCCGTAACTATGAGCGAACTTTAAACATTAATTACTTTTTCGCGTGTTTCAATTACCCACGAGCAATTCGCGTAAACTAAGCGGGTCTACCGCATTAAACTTTTTACACGAAACTGTATGATTGCAAAATTTGTAAATGCTCTTGTTATTTGCACAAAAACGTGCTGGATTATAAAATAAGCTGTATTTATTAAAATATTTGGATCAGCGTGCACATGCTATTGTTTGAGTTTATCTTTTAGACCTTAAACATTTACTTTTTGAGATTAATAACAAGAACATAAATATTTTCGACATTCAACTGTTTCTTAGCCACCAGGGTTATTAATACATACACTTACACGCGCATATACTTCTTGTTTTAAAAAACATCACGACGCCTAACGGGGTTAGTAGGGCCGTTCGAATGGCTTTATATTTTCACCCGAGGACTGTATTATATGTAGTATATGAGACAAGAATACATACTATTATTCATAGATAAATATTACACCTAGTATACAAATATGCTAATCACATAGATGGTTGTCGCAGGAATTGACCCCACAATTATTAGCACAGAAGTTTAAAATATCGTCAGATGTAAATATTATATTGTGTATAAAGATTATAAAAAAATATGTATACACCCATTTCTGTGTTAACACTCAGGGTGAACTCCAAACCGTACATAATTAATATCTAACGTATCATTTTCAGATCCTTTCGGCAGAAAGTAAATCAACTTCAAAAGAGTAAAGTGTTTAATGCTGATGGTAGACATACATTTTTCATCCCTGTTGATGAAGGTTTTAAGGTAAGTGTCAGTTATGATACGAACCTACTCGTCCCGTGTATCAATTAACATTAATATCATATCATGTCCCTTTTTCCTTTAGCCTACAACCAGGTCTGACTTAATTGATGAAAAAGTGGTGGACGGTCACGTGATTCCCCATCATGTTCTGTTCACCCATGCTACAGCTGATACTCAAGAATTCGAAACCTTAGCATTCGGTGATAACGTCAAGGTCATTATTTCGTTCAGTACATCCATAAACGGAAGAGAAGAGATAAGTAAGTGCTGTTTCAATTCCATATTCAAAATGTCAGCTAAATTACTATAGATTTTAATGCGTTTTTTTTAATATCTTATTATTTGTGGTATGCGAAGAGTATCTAGCTTCGTTGTCTTCAAGCAGTTATGCATTGCATGCATTATTGTTAGCATACTCAATTTGTATGCAAAAACAGCCCTCGCGTCTTGTGCCTCTACAATACAATTGTTTTAAATTGTCCTTGTGAGTTTAACTCGTTAATATACTGTATACATGATTGAATATATATTTATAAACAAGATGTCTCAGAAAACTGGACGGTTGCTCAAATATGTATATGTATATGTATATGATAGGGCATAATAAATGGAAACAAATAAAAAAGTATATTCTAAGTTGTAATTTTTCTTACCTTGTTTTCACATGAAAGTGTGCTGTAACGATAAAGTTATACACGTAGAAACTACTTTTTTATTTTTTATTTTATTAATAGTTTCTGGAAAAAGACATGAAATCATGTCGAAGTTGATATTAACCTTTAAAAATGTTGTCATTTTGTTATCCTTGAAGCTATTTTGTTTTATTTCTTCGTCTTGAGAATAATACATGTGTGTATGTATTAAACGCCCAACATCTTCTAGAAGGCAATTGTTTTCTGAGATACTCTGTTTGCATATGTACATACTTCTGTATATTCGCAATTTTACTGAAAGTACCAAGTAGGGTTCCTTCTAAGCAATGTAGTGTTCCTATGCTGTGATCTGGGTGCTTAAGTTGACATGGCTGATATGTCAATAACGTTGATCAAATTACTTATACAGGCCACTGGCACGTAGTGTTTAAGTAAAGCTACAGGTTTTATTAACTATCTCTGCTCCGCGATATAACCTGCCATTGAAGCATGTTTTTTCTCATAGCCTTATGTGACGTCTTCTTTCTATATAGTGGGGCTTCTTACGTGAAAATATTTTTCTAAGCTCAAATCTTGTTGCGTGAGAAAGACGCGTTCAAAGAAACAAACTCTATAGCTTGATGGTTTTACTATGATGCCTATTTTCAGCTTACGTAAAGTCCAATACCGTCGCCGGTGATGCAAAGCACAGCCGTGGAGTTGTTATGGCAGACATTGTTCGAGCGAACATTCCAGTGAAGAATGGGGTCGTGCACCTGATTCAACGTCCTCTGATGGTGGTCGACACTACCGTTATTGACTTTCTGAAGGTGAGCATTTAATTTAATTAGATTTGGTCGCCGTAGCGTGATAAGCGTTTAAAAGCGTTCATAGCCGACGGTAAGCGCTTACCATCATAATTGTACATATGTTAGTGGTAACAAAATATTACATTTTATAATGAGGTGATGATTTCTGAAACATGTCCTAGATTTGCCCTATAAGAACCATACTGCAAACACTATTTATAATTTTATTATTACTAAGATGGTACTTTTCAAACTTGTCATTGACTTTTCGCTCCATTTAATGGGACCCAGGCGATGAAGGTAAAACACAGCGTTCTACTTTATCTATTATCATTTTATATTCAATTTTTGTAAGTGTTTTTACTTCAATGAATTCAGTAATTCGTTTTGTTTTTCGTTTCTAACAATGTTCTTTATAAACATCGAAGCACGTTCTTCAATTTCATATTTGTGCAAATACATGTATTTTGTTGTTTTATATTAAATTTACAATATTCGTTATATTTAAATATATGTACCTAATATAGAAAGTCTTAATTGCTCCCATTTAGTTCAATCGTGTAGGTATAACTGCCCACCAGGTCCGGTAGATTGAACCATTAGTTTTTGTATATTTAGAGGTAGAATATCGTGAGTATAATGCAATGTTGCTTATATGAGAAACGTGCAATATAAAATGTGTATTATGTGCTGCATTAGATCGAATCTACAAGGTAAATATTAGCAAAGTAACGTGAATGAGGGTGTGATTGTTAATATATAGAAAGGCTGTAACGTATGTTTGGATTCGCAAAAGGTGAGTGAAAAAAGTTTGCGAAACATACAATGAAAGTGTCTGAAAGAAGAGGCAAAGGAAAATACCATATTCAAACTACCTAAATCAAATCCATCGCACACTATAGATAGTGTCATCCACAGAGACGCGCCCCACTATTCTTCCTTATAGTCAATAAAGTGTGCAACCCTCCACTTATGTTTGAATATTATCGGTACACACTGATTACTTATGACTGCACGCACATTACAATTAATAGACTCGGGCATACTCCCCGCATCCTGCAGCCCCCTGGACTAGACATTGGTCGGGCGCGTCTTCGTGGATGGCACTATCTATAAAGGATGGGAGGGAACGTCAAGAGAACTCGAAACCAGCGCGAATGTTTAAACAGACGGATGAATGGAGATTGAAAGAAGTCTATTAGTCCGTGATGGAGTCGGAGTGATATGTATGTAAGCATTATGAGAGTATCGACTTACTTAGCAGTTGGGATCTACCTCAATTAAGTATCATGTTATGTGTTTACATTTAAAACATTGAATGACTCAATCAGTATACGTTCCCCATGATACTTACAATAAATATATTTGTTACTATCTTTTCATGTTTGTGCTTGCCACCCCGATGTTGGATCCTGCATGAATTGACGACTTTAGGGGATTGTAAGTATCGGTATTAGATAGACATACGAGTAGTTTGGAATGCCATGGTTACAATATTATATCTTGTCGTTAACCCCTCTAATTTGTTTCATATTCATATTTATCTTCTAATTTTTACTCTAGTTATTCTGCAAAGGTAAGGTGACTTATTATATCTAATTTTACGTAAATTTATAGCTAAACGGTCAACCTATATCAACAAATAGTAGGCAGACAGCAGACGCAGCAATCTTTTATATTAATGAACACAACACGAAAGGAAACGAAATGATTCTCGGCTCCATTTTAAAGAACGAAATTTATGTAATTAAAGGCTACCCTAAAATTGTGTTTCACAGGAAAAGGAAGACGGGCCTTTGTGCAAATTCTACGAAGTGATCATGGATTTAGGAGCTAGCAATCAATACCTGAACGAGCTCACAATGGCAAAAGATATCACGTTATTCGCGCCCTCAAACGAAGCCTGGAGCGAGTCAAGCGTTCAAAACATCATAAGGTACAAAGCTAAAATACGCGTGTATATTAAATAGCTTATATATTCAAGCTTTTCTGCAAGGTTACGTTCAGACAGGCATAAGTGAAACAGTATCCACTTTTAAGGTATGAATTTAGGTACTTAAATGACAGTAAATATGCCAATATTGTCTGCACTTGTTTCGCGTATATCATATATAATTATTTCCTTACAGATGTTTCCCTTCACCGTAAAAATCATACTGTGACAAATCTCTGTTATTTAAATTCAGAATATCGGATTGCTGTGGAACTAGAACCCTCAGGCCACCATTTAAACGCACAACTAGCACGGCTCTTTATATACGACATATAATTGTTACAATATCATGTCAGATCTCTGCCTACAAAGTTGTTGTTAATTAGTTTAGCGACATCGGACATCGGATATGTAAATTTAAAAATATATACGATTTTCGCTTGTATTAATTTAATATCGTATGTTTCTTGTAGAAATCACCAAAGGCTGAAAGATATTTTGAACTTGCATCTGGTCCGCGAAAGACTAACTCTCGATGCCATCATCCACAACAACATGAATCAGGTAAACATACATTCTGCATTAACTTACAATTACTTAATTAAAAATAGTGATTGGGTGCGTGCTCCAACTGCAAACAAGAAATTCAATTTTACAATTTAAATTACTTTTTCGTGCACTGCATTTAACACTTTGGTTTCGTTGCTGCTCATTGGAATAGCTCCCGGGATCAGTACGTTGATTTCTTTAAAAAAGTATTTAAATTCGATGTCAAATGTTGTCAGGCACTTCTGTTAATAGTATTATGTTATTTCCGTTTATTTTGTTAATTACGTTTTTACACTATTATTGCATGATCAAGTTTTGTTTCGGACTGGTTATGATAGATGTTGTTGACCACTTAGATTAAACAGGGGCCTTACAATGATATGCTATTTCAATCATAGTTAGATAATATTAAAGGGAAAATGAACGTCTACAAATCTGTCCCATTCGTCCTCTTAATGATAGCAATAGCGCGTCATAGTTCTGCCCTGGCTTAGTTTCCTTTAAAATTGAATAATGGCATGTACCTATATGTATACGTTATAGTCAAGTAAATAATATTTAATAAATAATGGTGATTTATAATGTTGTAGATATATCAAGCCCCGACTGCGTCGCCCCGGAAGTATTTATACTTCAACGTTCTGTCTCACGGCCAGAACCAAACCTTGACCGTTGAGGGCGGGGGCGTAAATGCGACAGTTACTCAGCCCAACATTGCCGCAACTAATGGATTCGTCCATATCATTGACAGGGTACTTGGAGTGCCGTATACTACAGTCTTTGACAAGCTAAAAACCGATCCAATGCTCAAGTAAGCACTTTATACAAAGATAAAAAAATACACGAATCTGATTATGTTCTAATATTTCATTGATTATTTTCACTTTCAGCATCACTTATAACTTGGGCAAAAGGCAAATGTTCAATCATCAATTTAACGATATGGAACATCGATATACTTATTTCGTACCTCGCGATCATGCTTGGCTTAAATTCCAAATCAAACATCCGTCTGCGTACAAAGCTCTTTTTAGGGAGGACTACGGTTATTTCGTAAGATATTTTGACTTACATTACTTACAATGCCAAAGGATGCGCAGATTGTTATTGATACGAATTAAATTCTTTGCAGACTAAACAAATTCTGGAGCGACACGTTATCCGAGCTGGGCGTGCTTACACTGTATCTGATTTAAAATTGCTTGCCAATGAAACACATCCATTTGTTCTGCCAACTTCGCGCGATCCGCTCCGGCTTCGTGTTAAGGAATCCGATAAAAGTAAGATATTGAAAACCATGCATACATTTTGGATGTTGTGCCGTTATGACTACACTAGCTTCCTCTATTCCCATTTACACCAACATCGGCATAATAGACTAGACTTCGAAGGGTTCTCGAAAGGTTCGAGTTTAATGACGGTGATTTATCACACAGCGAGCGTTACGTAGAACGAAAACAATCGGAAATCTGCAAACCTCTGCCACAAGAGACGGCGACCAACTCGCCATCAGACACATTGGTACTTAAATGTATGTTCATACATATATGGGACGCTAACAACGATTACAACGATACAACGATAACAAATAACGATGTTAAACCTTTGCCTTTAAGGACCTTTATGGAAAAGCGTGATGCATAAGTTTTTTTTTTGTAGATTACTATGTGGAGTGGAATGGGCACTGGATACACGTCTTCCGACCAGACGTAGAATGCACCAATGGCATTATTCACGTGATCGACGAACCCTTTGTGCTGGAGAGTGACATCCGCGCCACTGGCAGCGCTGACAGACTCCGTCTAGCCTACACCTTCTCCGTACTTATCTTGTCCTTTTTCTTTGCCAGGATTCTGGAGAATTAACTGTCCACAAAAGATTAAGTCAATTAGATACAATTTGTATGTTACAGTAAAATGTGTCAAGCAATTATTTAAACAAGTGGTTGTATCTATTTTCAATTAGATATTTGATGTTGCTTCGACGATTGGTTACCATTGGCTTGGAAATATAATAAAAATGAATCATCATAAAATGTAATCTGGCCAAATTCATGCATGTATTTATAGTAAATTTATGAAGAGTTAAGAGAATTTATTAAATTTTTTTTCGGACCTTCAATACACTGCCAATAACGTATAGGACACATTTACAACGTATGGTGTAGAATTATACAGAACATACAGTGAACGTTGCCGACGGATTTCAATAGTCCCCATCAAAGTAAAGACTTACTTGGAGAAGATATTCGAAGACGTAAAAATGTTCTCTATGCGTATTTTAAGAGAGCCATAAAGGTGGTTAGGCAATATACTAAGTGGCGTGTAGGTATAAAGCTGTTAACATAATTCTATATCATGCGACTTTTGAAAATTCGAAATTTATCTCCTTGGGCCGCAGGTAACTTAGTGTTTTGAACAAAGCGTGTTTTCATACAGACTCAAATAAATAAATCATTTTGAGGTGATCAGGTATTTATTTTTCGATTTTCCAAATATATAATACATTTAAGGTTAAATAATACAGGTTGTAACACATCACTTCAGTCGTGTACTGGTGTTAGTTTAGAAGCGGCGTGCAATCAAATGAATCAAGAAACGTTATAAAGTTGACTTAACGTCCAATCACATCTTTCTTAAGGAAAAGGTTATGCCGGCGTATAAATTTGACTAAAGTGCTGTGCTACATCCAGTATGCTATTAACATATTCAATATTAATTAACAAATACATTCCATTACCTAAAGTTTGGTCTATTGTGCCTTTAGTTAAAATGAGTACCAAATGCTCTTTATAAAAATATCTAAGTACTAAATAGCCCTGTCGGACTTTATATTACCCTTTACTCTAAGTTATCAAAATATTAAAGAGCTATTTATAAGTATTCGAAATATATAAATACTTTGTTACGTCCTTTCCATATAATATGAATTATCTAAAATATTATACATTCGTTTGAAAAGACACCAATTTCATGAAAGAAATATATTTTACCTTTTATTAAGTCTTCATAATGACTGACGTTAGTAAAGTTATTGAATTTACTAAATTCTTGTGCATATACTATCGTTAGTTGGTTAAATTATTTGACATTTACATATAAATGGATATTTAAAAAAGAATATTCTCGTTGAGAATAGTAAAACGATGGAGTAGTCATTTATATACGAAAAAACTTCCTTTTCTAGCGCTTCTTCAAATGTTTATTAGTAGCGTCAAATTCTGTATCTTTTTTTGTCACCTGTTTCAATTCATAACGATCGGTTGTAAGTACTTATTGTATGAAATAAACATATGGTGGGTACTTTTATGAAAATGCCTTATGATTTTATTGAACACAATGTGAGAATATACTAGAATCGAAATTTCAAATTAAATGTTGAATTGCTCTCTATTTGCTGAAACATTCATGTTTTCAATGTATATAGGGTATGAATGCTTACAATGATGATGATGTATTTGTGAGATTCTTTTAAGTTTACTAACCAGATGTAAATAATTTGTGTAAGTTATCATAGTTCATTATTGTATAATTTAGTAACACTTAAATGCGACTGAAAACTTTACGACAGTAAATTTCAGTTACGGGAAAACATTGACATGCATATGCTGCCTCAGAAATCAATCAAAATTAAACTTACATATTTTAACAAAAAAATGTTAATTAAAAAAGTACATCCACATAATTCTAGTTTATGTATGTAACATACAAGGCAGCATTATCATGGAGAAGTTTTTTCTTCGCTGGAAAGTTATAAACATATTATTATCACAATCTTAAATTATTATTTGTTACAGTTTATTAGGTATATCAATGTCGCTTTATCGATCAATATAAGATATATACCATAGTAATCTTTATGAACCATATTCCTAAGTAAATCTTACTGAGCCAAAGCTTATTGCTAATTATGCCGCCGGTATTATAATTACATTTAGTATTGTAATGTTGTATAAGATTTTACATTACTAAAATAAGTAATTTCGGATTGATATGTAGCTGATTAAATTGTATGTACATTTTTCATTGCAATCGATCTACGTGTATAACATTTAAAAAATGGTAGTATTATATTGGGCGACAATGACCCCGGACAATATAATTTTGACCAAATATTCAACCAAATATTTGGTAAGTACGATTTGAAATTCCTTAAAATTAGTGGATGTTTGATGTATTCTAAATACTTATGTCTAATTAGTTTAAAAAGTTATGACGAAGTGTTTTATGAAAAGAATTTATGTATAAAATATAGATATTGAACGTAAACATTGCTTTATTTTTATAAATATTCCCATAAAATTAACTTTAGACGAGCAATCTTCAACTTATACTAACTAACTCTATTTATTTATTAAGATTATTCAGCATTGGAACAACAACAATTTGCTAACGATGAGTCACCGTTAAATTAAATGGATTGTCTAGTTGGCACCTAAAATATATCGCTGGCGGAAGATACACCTCTGCCTACCCCTTCGGAGACCCCTATGGGAAGGCGTGAAGATATATTATTATTATTATAAGTAAATAATTACATAAATAAATGGGACTTGGCGTGATGATATGTATGTATGTAAATAATTACAGCGAATATTAAAATTTGACATTGTTTAATCTTTTTCTCAATTATTGTATAATCAACAGTCTATAAATCCCCCTCGAGGTCTATAACTAAAAATAATCACTCTACGTTAAAAATAATAAAAACTATTTAGTTATATTTGGGTGCTCCAAGATTATGACAACGTCAGAGATAGAGCAGCCTCAAGCATTGCCGGCGAAAACAAAACAATGGAGTTGAATTATAAAAAAACCACAAAGTAAAGTTTCGCGGGAGCACTCTGTTTTAACGGAATAATTGAACGGCAGGCAACAAAGGTTATACCTACGTAGTCAGTCTCTTAATCCCATAAGGTTGGAGCGACGAAGCAACCCTCCCGTGTTAATCCTTCTGATGGATGGCGAGCAGCGGCGCGCTTCTATCAACCGCATTAACAATAATGCATTTAAAGTACTGTTTTCATAACCAGACAAAATTGCCCCGTAAACAATTCCACACTTCAAGTGACTCTTAGTATTAAGGGAAAACCAGAAATGTATGAAAATTGGCAGACCAGTAACATTAGTAATTAATTACGTAGGTAAGAATTCAACAAGTAAAAATACTTATGTACTATTTGTATTGTATTCTTAGCCAATAGGTACCATTCAACCATTTACTGCGAAGGTTATAAATAGGACTATTAGTGCCTTCAGCAAAATAAATGCAAGCTCTTTTCGTACCCCCTGTTGGTGTGGGAAGAATAAAAGTTTCTACTGAATCAATTTATCTTCTCCTTAAGTGGTGCCACATATGAGCACGACCTTATAGACGCGAGAGTCGTAGCGGAACCCAGTCCTTTTAACCGTTATGAATGGCCAAACCAACTCTTTAGTCTCGTTTTAGTCGTAAGAAATGGGGTCGCTGAAAGCAGTTTTTACTTTAAGGCGTAATTTAACCCTTTTAAATATACTTGTAATACTATCAAACATAGGTTGTAAAATTAACACAAATTAATTTGGATTTCAATTTAGCTGTATTTGTAGATATAAATATAAAACCTAAAACAAGTAAGGGTTACAGATATACCTAGAAAACCAGACCTAATTCAATTGAGTTAGGTACAGACGTGCCTCTGAATTAAAGGTTTAAATTATTCATACCGAAAAAAGATAGGTTGCGATAGAGTGAATTCATTTGTAGATTTATTTGGGTCTTTTTTTGGTATAAAACACCCTATATATTAATTGAATGAGAGGTATGCAAGTCTAGAGAGAACTAGCGCTCTATACTCTCTGCCTACCCCGTTAGGGACTCAGCGTGATGATATGTATATATATATATTATACATATATATGTCTGTATATATTAATTTAGCTAATAATCCACCTCTGTGTTAATTTTCATCCAATTCCGATTAGTAGTTGTTCCGTGAAGGAGGAACAAAAAAAAAAAAAAAAAAAATACATTTATAATATTGGTATCGTATCATATTTTCTGACGTCTCTTATAGAATTACTCTAGGTACGTACGTAGATAATAAACCTCGCCGATGCACTGTATGCAAACTTAACATGTAAAGAACCTTTTTGAAACCAATCAGTGCAACGATTTCTATAAACTCGCTGAAAGCATGATGAATATTACTTTCTAAGAGGGTCGTAATTGGGAGAGAAAGAAGTTAATTCTGCGGATAAAATTGCTATGTGGTAAGTAATAGGCGCTTCGTAAAATGTATGCATATCTAATTACTTATTAGGATAAAACTTTTTTCGTTAAGCAGATATTTTAATATTACCCAAATTACGCAAAGGATGACCCACCTTTTTTCTACCACTATGTTGGTAATCAAGCACGGGAATACCGCCGTTTATGGACATTTGTAAGATCGAGAATATCGCTCGGGTGTTTGTAGACTCTGTTTGGACGGAAACTTTCCTATTGAAATTCATATTGTCTCAGCGGGACCGACGCACAAATTGTTTCATAGTTGCTGAAAATATCCACCTACACATGCCCACATGTCTTTTAAATGTGTAAATAAATTAATCCATTAGGGACTCGGCGTGATGATTATGTAAGTATTTATGTAATAATTCAATATTATGGTAAAAATGGTAAATGACTTTAAAGTATTCAAAACTGCATGATAAATTATATGTAATTAGTTAGACCACGCGATTTATGGTGAAGGACAACACGGAGAAGAAATCTGCTTGTTTGAAAATAAATTTAAAGGCATGTATAGTGGCGCTTGAGCAAGAGGGATAGACTCGCTATTGTCATGTTGGCACCTTAAATATATATCCGGCGAAAAGTAGGGTGTGCGGGAACTACCTTTACACCTCTATCTAGCCTTTCGGGGACCCTTGCATATTGTGATTATAAGTAAATAAATTGAGTATAAATTGCAAATCGTCTGACATTATAATGAACAAAATTGACAATAGAAATAACTTTTATATTACCAGCTGTCGTTTTGCGCCCCGTTTCGTAATTCTTAAATTGATTTAAATCGTCACGGATCGAAATATACGTCCACAATCGCATATTAAACTAACTATATGTACGATTATATATGGTACAGGTATTTAACAGGATGTTGATGCACAATGTGTCCAGTGATTCGTTTGTGGAGTGGGACTACGAACAAATACAAGCGACGTTAACGAGCTTCATGCCCGTGGAGACTCGACACGGACAAGAGTGCATTATTGCGGCTGTTAATTCTTTTCCCGACTTCATAGTTGGAAATGTTTGTTCACTGACGTTTCAATAATTGTGCTAATGCAAATCAAATCAAAATCTTTTTATTTCACATAGGCCCAGGTGGGCACTTATAAAACGTCGAAAAAGAAGCACGGTTCGGGTTGGTCGCTTCCATGGAGAAGAACCGGCAAGAAACTCCATGGTTACTCTTTTCAAATCATTAGGCATGTACAATATTTTTTTCGTTACAGCAATAGTACCCAAGTATAGGGGGACAACGTAGGCCCGACAATAGGTCGTTGCTTACTATACAAAGCATACATAAAACAAGATAATTATAACAATGTTAGCAAGATCTAAGAATCTACAAAGCCTACAATGTTCTCACATTCACAAATTAGACAAATTAAACAAGTGACACAAATATTGTCATCAGTACTGTAACTAATTCTGGTCAAGATATGGGATAAATTAAAATAAAAAAAAGTAAAATTATTATTGTAAAAAAAACCCGAATTGAGAAAAAAATGCTATTGATGCTGTGCTGAATATAGCTTCTAGAGAGAGGATAGCCACAATGGAGCTTTCCGTTCCAATTTAATATTATGAACTGGGTCTGTATTTTACCTCACATCCTCAAACTAAATGCTGTCAGAAGGGAGATCTATATATATATATATATATATATATATATATATATATATATATAGATCTCCCTTCTATATATAGATCTATATATATATATATGGTCGGGTATGTGTGAGTGATAGCTGTGTGGTATTGCTTCCACCTTGGTGACGGTAACCGCTTACCATCGCGCGCTTTGTATTGTCACGTGTATTAGTTTTAGAGCTCTGGCAACCAGGGGTGGATCAAAGCTCAAGCAGATATATTGACTGTAGTATATTTTTGTGACGGGAACATTTTATTTGTTGTATTCCAAAAACGTCGCCCAATATACAATTATGTTATGCAGTAGTTGTTACCTCTTAAGTATAGTACATCTAAACTTTAAGGTTATGTTAGTTGACTAGATAAATAATATCTCGATAATTAAAACAATTTTAAATTTTTTTTTAAAACACCATATTGAATGTTATTTAATTCTGATATATTGACATTGACAATATGATGACGATGTCAGTCTTCCAGCGAATTGGCAACTATGTATACACACACCTGATTCAACATGTAGATATATGTTTACCTAAAACAAGACTAATTAGCTAAATTCGTATTTACATTGAAGCAACAATAAAAGAACAATACAAATTTGCAAAATCTCTTGGAAAACATCAGACCTAAAGTTTGTTTTGTAATTATTGTTATTCCAAACCAACGAAATTTCGGAGTTAATAAAACAAGCAGTTTAGTTTAGTTTAACGACGATACTTGGTGAACTTTATTGAAATTTGGATACCTTAATGGCAAACATCAGCGTACCTTGAACTTGGTTTAACGAGCTCCAAAATTACAAGGTCCGGGGTCCTCTACAATAACGACAATGAAGCCTATTAGACATAAACGTTAGAAACATCGAATGATATTGTTTAATAATTTTCTTCCCTAATTTACATATATAAATAGATAAAAAAAAATATTCACAAGTTCCTATTAGGGTTCCCGAAGCGGTAGGCAGGGAGTAAAAGCCCCTTACCTACTTATGTAAGGACGATTTTGATAATTTTTGACCCCCTACCCCCATGTAAGAGTATATACGATTTCTTAGACTTTTCCTTCCCCATCTTAGATCGTAAGATGTCATCTGGCTTTATAAAGGCATCAGTTGTAGTGCAATAACTCATTATTTGGCGGAAATTTATGATTTTGAAATTACAAAATACTACGCAAAGGTATATGATACAGCGTATGAGCATCGTGTTAATTTCAACATATTGAATTTGCATTGTTTTAATTTAACTTTATTAAAGGTAAAAAAGTGTATCTTTAAACTTCTTCAGTTACCAACAATTCTCAGGTTTCAGTTGGTTTGTTTAGAGAGCGAAGCGACCTCGGAGCGGCACTCAAAGGAAAAGAAAACAGTTTGGATAGTCACATTGTTTTTGGTCCCGGCCTAGCGATACTATCTGCTCGTGCAATTTGCATTTATTTAGCTGCACAAAGGCTAACAAACAAAATTACATTTACGTAACACGTGATAGGGGGCTCCTGCACTCAAATGTCGTATGTTATGTGCAGACCACAAAAGTAGGTAAAAGTTTTATGGACCACGATGGAAGGTTGACAATAATTAGATGCTTAATATCTACCATATAGAGGAATCAAGCAGATGGATTTTTTAATTATTTGTTTGTATCCGATATAATCTATGCAACACACAGTGTCTATATCTGATAAATGCTACAACTCGCATCAAAATAAAAAAATAAATAAAAAAAAATATTAAAGAAAAATGTTATCGCATCTTAAGCATTTCTTACTTTTATTTCAATTTTAAGAATACATGTATTTAAAATAGCTGTGAAGATTATCTAAAAATTTGTCCGCTTAGATCTGTAGGCATTGTATTGCCCAATAACAGTACCAGTAATGTTCCGAAATGGTTTCATTGAAATGCGGTCGTTCAGCTTAACCCAATTCGCTCCGTTCTAAGGCTCATGGAAATTACAGCTACCTACTAGGTACTTAAGTAATTTGGTTCTTTACAAGATTGCCCTGAGCTCGAAATGTTAACTTTGCTGATAATTGCGATGCTTACAGATGACACTCATCTGTATACACTGTCAAGAATATTGTCTGAATATTTAGTCTTTTATTTCCTTTATTAAATAAAAGACTATAAATATAATACAGACATGATCGTTTCAATACTCACCCGTAAAATCAATATTTGCATGTTCAGACTGCAGCGGTCTACACTAATGAGTATTTTCTGTCCAGAAACAGCAATAATAATGTTTCTCAATTTCAAAGACATACGTATAGTACCTACGTACGGCGATGGATTTGCCATCCGTCACATTGACACCTAAAATATATCTCGCGGAAAGTGGGTAAAAATTGCCGTGGTTGCCGAGTGGTTCGAGTAGTTGACTGCGACACAAACATGCAGGTTGTAATCCCGATTGTATCGCTGAGTTTTTCTAAACTTAAGTATAGTGATTAGTCACACCACGAGCTGCACGGTGAAGGGAAACATCGAGAGGAAACCTGCATACATCTGAGAAGTAATTCAAAGGCGTATATATAGTCGTGCTGGAGTAACGGCGATGGACTCGCCATCTGGCACGTTGGCACCTAAAATATATCTCGCGGAAAGTGGGTGTATGGGTATTACCTATACATCTCTGCCTACCCCTTCGGAGACCCTTGTGGGAAGGCGTGAGGATAATTTTTGGCATATAAAGCAGGTTTATGAAAAGAAAATATAATTTTTGTGGGATCTCAATGACTTGTGTCGTGCTTTAGCAATGGCGGCAGACATGTGATCTATCACTTTGATACATAAATATATCAGGTACAAAGAAGGTTACACTTGTCTAACCCTTCATTGAAAATTGTTGGAAAGCACTTCTTTGGTATCTCAAGAGGATTTTTTTAAATTAATATTACTGAGTCGTCATTTTCAATCTGACGGTATTAAATACATCCATGCATACATATCATCACGCCGAGTCCCTAATGAGATAGGCAGAGAGAGTAGAGCGTCAGTTCTCTCTTGACTTATATACCTCTTTATTAAATATCTTTCCAGGACACTTTTTTAGACGATGGAACCCCTAGTCTCAACCTGCGCTCGACTAATTGCATTCTTTTTTTCTACCGACCTTCTTTAACGTTTAGTGAATAAGGTTCGCATATAAAAAACATTAAAAGTCAGCAATTTTCTATCTTTTCAAGAAGCTTCAACCTCCCTCTGGCCAATACACATATTTATGATTTTATTTGCCAACACTTCAGTATAAAAATAAAAAAAAATCTTGGTAGCGAACGATTTATTTGAGTCCCATTTCGGTAATAATTTTACTATGTACTTCCAAATGAATTGAACAAGAAACATTGTACTTTATGCAGAATAACGGGCAAAACATGGATCATATTTGGCTTGAGGGCTGATATTTGTGTTAAGTGACAAATATGTATACCTTAGTGTAAGTGGCATGTTATTTTCCTGATCGGTGGTTTGTTTATATGTATGTTTATGTAACGAACGTAAATATAACGAAATGAATATGAATACCCCTTCGGGGACCCTTGTGGCAAGGCGTGAGGATATATTATTTTATTATATTAGAATATGAATAAACATTAATAAGTTAGCGTGTCTCCCTAACGTAATAGATGGGTAAAATTGGCATAATTGGAACCCGTAATCTTTTATCCGTTTTTCCGCTTAATCTTCTTAGCAAATTTGAACCCTGCCTCCTGTGTTGAATTTATTTTCTTTAGATGAATCCTTACGAAATGAGAAAGCAAGAAACGCAAAACGGTTCAGCTATCCTATTAATTACCTAATTATTATCTGTAATAACGATTCAAGTCATTTTAATCAGAGCTCTTATTTATCCATATAATACACTGCATGGAATATTGTTACATCTTACAATATTGAGTGCGGCGATGCGTACTTTCCTATTTAATTCTCTGAAAATATCCTTCAAAGGATATCGAGACTCAAAGATTATGCCGGGCACTGGCAATATTTGGACTCATTAATGGTAACTTTTCGGGGAAAATAATTTCTTAAACATTTCAAATTATACACTGAAACCTACCTACTGTACTGTACCTACTTAGTAACATTACTTTGTTATTAATTTAGAACATACATATATCAAAATATGGAATAAAGTTCTATTATAGAGCCCTCTCATTAGACAGAGTTCCTGATATAATATGACTAGTGTAATTTACCTCGATTTGTTTTCGGAACAAAACATATCCTAATAGTTAATCCTAGCTGGATTATATCTATCTTTGCTCCAAATTTCATTCAATTCCGTTCAGCCGTTCTGGCGTGCTTGAGTAACAAACATCCATACATACTGACGAACATTCGCATTTACAATATTAGTACGATAACATTATCAACCTACTGAGTATGAGATGTATGTGATTTACGGTCTACAACCGAAATATTGCGGTGGAAAATTGTTCCAAATCAAATCGCATGTTTTCGTATAACAAATTGGCGTTAATGTAAAAAAGTGTTACCAGAGGGGTACGAATCACCAAGTCGGAATAGGTATGCCCGGACCGAAGTCACACATTCGTGAGCTAACGACGTGTTTAGATAACCCAACAGTGTTGACTTAACACACCTAACAGAACAATCCCGTTACTAGCTTTAATTACGTTTGCCATGATTTAAAACCGTGAAATTACTATGCTAACAGCAGCGTTCATGTGCTAACGTCCTAACTACGGAATAATTAATAGTTTTGCATCCTTACTATGTGCCTTACACACTCGTAAGGTTGAAAACCATTCTGCTTCGTTACCAAAACCCGTAAACCCGCGTCTTCAACAACAGAAAAAAATGCATTACTGCTCCGCTCTTTCCTCAATTAATAGACTTTGTAATGCAAAAATATTCTTGAAATCGGATGAATTGTTTCTGAGATTCGTGTTCAAGCAAACACTCCAACAAACTATCTATTTATTATATTAGTATAGATTCAAACACCTGTATTAGGCATTCAATTATACCATAATAAACCGTAATAAAAATACGCCAAGTCTGAAAAACACGCTTATTTTCTTACTGCTCTGTCTGTTTTCTGTCCTAAGCATTTGAAGAAAATTGAACCCTCCATAGTATTTCGAAAATGTATGTGTATTATATCTGTAAAATTTTGTAATTTTTTCATTCGTCATCTAGCCGTGATGGCCGAGTGGTTCGAGTACCTGTAACACAAAAATTACAATTTCGAGTCCCGAGTGTACCAATGTATTTTTCCTACTTATGTCTTGTGATTAGTCACACCACGAGCTTTACGGTGAAGGAAAACATGTACACGTTTGAGAAGACAGACGTATGTATAAACGTGCTTGAGAAACTGCGATGGCCTCGCCATCTATCCCTGGCTGGCAACAAAAATATATCTCTTGTGAAAGTGGGTGTGTAAGTACTTCAATCCTCTGCCTACCTCTTCGAGAAGATAAATGTAAATTGTGTGTGATAAAAACAAATTGTCATCTCTTGCACATGAAAAAATAATACTGTAAATAAAGTTGTAAGTAATTACTATCAGACGAACCAAGACAGCCTCCATCTGTCTCAGTGGCAATAGAAAGTGGGGGAGGGGCAGGGGAGTAATAGTACTCCCCTGCCTACTCTTTCGAAAAAGACTATTATATATTTACTATACTTTACTATACTATACTTTACTTTACTAAAATAATTTCTCTTCACAACCCAATTCAAAAACAATCTTAAAAAGATTCCTTATAAATTCCAAATCAATACGCACCAAAAAGCAATGACTTTCCTCAAACAGAAAGCCGGTCAGCGATCAAAAAGTTTTAATTCAGATCTATAAAGAGCAGCCATAACGTCGTCGTCGATCGACTCTGAAAATTCTGATTCTTTACGGGCTACCTACATCAATTTTCATTTCATCTTTTCACAAAGGAAATATGAATGAAAAACACTTTCCTAGCTACAAAAGTACGGCTGGCTGTTTACCAAAGATCCTATTTATCTAAATGGCTTCAATAAAAGCGAGGTATTTTATTAAATATGTTCATAAAAACGGTTGTAAACATATTAATTTCATGCAAATGATAATAAGCACTAAAATGTAGCATTTCGTCAATAGCAGTGCAATATATGTATATGTACTTACATAATACTGCGCTTATACAGCATGTCCGAATAAACGGGATCTCAAACAGAGTATAACGAACGTACACTATTAATATAAATAAAAAATACCTATAATTTATTTTATTCAAGTGAGCACTTTTAGATTTCTTAGGGTCAACAACACACGAACAAATACTGTAAGCGTGTATAGGCAGCGATACCTGCTTACCATCAGGCTAGAGCAGACTTATTGGTAAAAACTTCCAATAAATTAATCATAAACTATATGAAATAGGTATCTATATCAGTTTACAACTGTTTGTAAGTCCATTAATAAAGTAACGTGACATTTTATAAATATCCATTCTATAACGTATAAGACAGGCGAATGCAGATTCACATTTATAATTTAATTTGAATTCACATAAACATAGTGTTCAGTTTGTTTGCAACACAACGGTGCACATCGCTGATATGAACAAATGCAATGAAAAATCGTGCGCCTATCATGCCGCTGGGCGTCGACCCCGGTTTATTTGTTTACTTGCGTGGATCAGCGTTTGTTCTCGTGAAAAAGGATTTTTAAACGTGATGTATGAATATGCAAATCTCCTCTCGTTCAGCGGTGTGATGTTCGAACGATAAAATTGAATTCCCTGAAAACTGACAGATATGTAGATATACAGCTGTAGTTTAGCATTGGACCGAAAATGAACGAAACGGGTTTAGAACGGTTAGCCTTTTTTTGCGTCGTATTTAATTACGTAACAATTTGTCATAGACATTTAAGTATATTATTGCATTGTACGTAATTATATAATCTGCATAATTGACACTAATAATGTTGTTGTTGTTGTTGTTGTTGTCCTATGTCACCCCGGAGGTGCAGAGGGTTGCGCTACTCCTTTCTATCCTCAGCTATTTCCTTGGCTTCGCTCCAACTCAGTCCGACGGCTCGCTTAACGACACTAATAATAACTGATATTTTTTTATCTAATTAATGTAGATCTTTTTGCAAAGTGCTCTAGAAAATATATCTCGTTATTCATATAGTAAGTACACTAAAAGGCTTTATAATGTACTCTATATGCGTAAACAATTAAATTATAACAATAATAACCACGCAACACATAATTATGTTTTGAGGTATTATGAATTTACACTGTAATAGACTAAGGTAAATATACATAGCACACTGACATCAACACAACGCGGTAACGTTACATAATAACATTAAGATAACATTATCTAACCACTGTTTAACCATAACTTTACCGTTAAAGTCTATCTCAGAACTTAAGGTAAAAAATCAAATGGTACGCTTCTCTGCTTTACAAGGACTACGATAAGTTAAAAGTTCGTTCAGTTACAAAGTTAATGTTTCCAATTCGTACAAGTTCGCTCAGCGGAGTGCTTTCTCGCAGTGTCGCTGCGAACGATGTGACAAATTAGATTCAAATACCTACTTCTGACTTGTTGAGTGGCGATGTCGTTTTACAAAAATCTTTTCTTTTCAGCCTACTTATAAGAAACAATATTTGTCAGTTATTATATTTTTTACCTATACCGACTTGAAGGAACTTTCAATAAACATTTTTAAAGAAAAAATAAAAACAAATGCATATTCCCGTCAATTCTCATACACTGATCAATGATATGGGATGGTTTAGGTGGTAACTTAAAAGATGAGCGCTCAGGCATAACATGGGTTACGCACAAACGCGCGTGCACACACACACTGCTATTTCCTGTAGGTATCTACAGGAACTGTGAACATACTGAAATTAAAAAATATTATTAAATCTACATCTATCCGTTCCTCCCTCCTCGCGTCGTTTTCCTCATTACTGAGGGTCGTGACTCCCCCGCTGCATCAGTTTCTCCCGTACGATTTCCCTCCATCTGCTGCGATCCTTAGCTTCATGAAGGGCATAGTGGAAGTTGATGATCAGAGAAGATCGTCCTCTAGGACGTTTGCCATCTACCTTGCCCGTCACCATCAGCTGTTCAAGATTGTGACCCTCTTTAGGAGCTATATGTCCGAAGAATTCCAGCACCCTACGAAGACATATACCTAGTGTCTAAGTGTGAAAGTATAGTTTGGACATTAAACTCTCTCAGAATAGACACGTAGGTGCGAGAGGCATGGAATCTGTAGCATTTTACTCCAGCTCGCGACATCGGGACACAGTCTAAAACTACTGTACGCATTATCGCATATATTTTATCCTCTTAATATGATCATATTATTTAATTCATTATAGAATTGTTATGTTATATTAATTAGAGAATTAATAACTAAATGAATGAATATTTTTTTACGCTCCTCAAGTTATTGTCCTTCACCGCAAAAGGCATATCATACGTTCCAAGCTCGGAAAAGAACCCACATGATATAGCTTACCTACCAGATAACGACTTCAAAGCAATTTATCATTCAGTTACATTTAAGAAGTCGACGCTCACGTCACGTCATATCCAAAAATGTTATATGATAATTCTACAAATACAGTCTGAGTTTGCTTGTTTTTCCATTATAGACGTCGAGAACAGGGAGTTAAAGTCAACTTCATTATAGATGAATTTGCGTGGCTTCGAAGTAAACACGGCTGTCTGTTAGCTTTTTATTTTCTTCAGTAATTGGATCCCGCGACACGACAGAGGTTCAAAGCTAGCTACCTTATTATACAGAGTGTAGCACACCAAGACTTTCGTACTTTAAGGGCCTAGCACTATACTCTTTATAATACAACGTACGTCGGGGAAATTTAAACACAAATTTCTAACAATAATAAAATTCGAATAAAAATAAAATCGGGGGACTATCGTTTGTTTTTTTTTGGTACATAGTCGGGAAAATTGTACGTATGTGGAGACCTACTCCTCATTAACCCCGTATACGTAGACAGTTTTAGAAACATAACTTACAGCAAGACATAGACATTTCGCTATCTTTCTTTTTATAAATAAGGTGTATGTAATTGGGCTACTCCATTTTTTAAAGGAAAATACCATTATGCTGTGCCTATATTTTTTTAAGTTAGTCTCCCGAAATAAGTCATTATATACATTATTATATTCCACATAATTTATATATTCCATTTAATTCATTATTTATAGCTTAAAACTATCTAGGTATGACTATTATTATAAAAGGTTTATTTCACAAGACTATATAGATCTACGAACAATAAAATGTCAGTTGACTATATAATGTATAATAATAATATAATATAATATATCCTCACGCCTTCCCACAAGGGTCCCCGAAGGGGTAGGCAGAGGTGTATAAGTAATACCCGCACACCCACTTTCCGCCAGAGGTATATTAGGTGCCAACGTGACAGATGGCGAGTCCATCGCCGTTACTCCAGCACAACTATACATACGCCTTTGAATTTCTTCTCAGACGTATGCAGGTTTCCTCTCGATGTTTTCCTTCACGGTAAAGCTCGTGGTGTGACTAATCAC
>JACCPG010008968.1:0-26528 GCA_016069955.1 Drepana arcuata
CATACATACATATCATCACGCCAAGTCCCTAACGGGGTAGGTAGAGAGTATAGAGCGCCAGTTCTCTCTAGACTTACATACCTCTTTCGCTTCGTCCACATTCATCAGTCTCTTCATACATGCTCGTCGGTTTCGAGTACTCTTAACGTCTTAACTTGAGAGTCCGATCGATTTGATCCAGGTAGTTAGAACATGGCCTTCCTCTACCTCTTCTTGCACACACTTTTGCTTTGTATATCTGTTTCGTCAATCTTTCTTCACTCATCCTTTCTATGTGTCCAAACCAACGTAACATGCCTTTCTTCATCTTTACAATCACGCCCTCATTCACGCCAGTTGATTTGCGAATCTCTTCATTGCGGTTTCGATCTAATATCGTTACTCCGCACATTTTTCGAAGAGATCGCATCTCAACTGCATTCAAGCTATTTTCATACTTCCTCTGACATACCTAGGATTCGCTGCCATACAACAAGGTAGGTACCAATATCGCGTTGTGGACAGCAACTCGAGCATTCTTGCTCAGACTTTTACTGCCCATCAACGCCGACATGGCTCCATTCACCTTATTTCCGGCAGTTATCCTTCTTTCAATATCTTTTTCATACTTTCCATCTCGTGTGAACATGCTTCCAAGATATACAAATTCATTCACTTGCTCTAGAGTTTGCCCATTTACAGATATAGCACACTCGGTCACTTGTTCATCTCTTTCGAATACCAGAGCCTTAGTCTTGCCAGCGTTTAGCATTTAAATTGTATATCTTCAATTGGGAACTCTACTATCCAGCCGCTTGACAGATGTATGTTCAGTTATGCTGCGGTGGTAATCGTCACGCCTTCTCATATAGAAGATGTCTCAGAGATATATTTTAGGTGCCAACGTGACAGATGGCGACTCCTTCGCCGTTTCACAAGCAAGACTATATACTGGCTGTAAATTTCTTCTCAAACGTATGCAAGCGTTTTTACGCTTGTCTTCCTACACCGTTGCGCTCATACTGGGCTTAAAACGCAAGCTATTTCTCAATCCCTTTATTCCCTTGGTACCCTCCCTTCTGCATTGGTCGGTTAAAAGTAATGTTTCCATCCTGTATAGGTAAGTATAGCTAGCAGGCAGATCTGAATAAGCGACTTAATTTCGCAACGTCATATGTTATTCGATATTGTTATTATGAATCAGTATTCTACTAATATCTATACATACAAATAAATATAATTGAAGTGTCTGTTTGTAATATTAAAATAACCGCTTTTTACTTAATGCATATGTATACACGGTATACAAAATCACATTATTAAAAATTTTTGTCCGTCTGTTTGTTCTGACTATTCTCTGAAACGGCTGGACCGATTTTGACGGGACTTTCACTGGCAGATAGCTGATGTAATAAGGAGTAACTTAGGCTACGTTTATTGTAAGAAATTGAGCAATAACTTTTTGTTAAATTTCACGCGGACGAAGTCGTTATAAATGAGCACAGCTAGTTATAAATGTGAAAGTTTGTATGTATGTTTGTTATTCAATCACGCCAGAGCGGCTGTACGGAATTGAATTAAATTCGGCACAGAGATAGGTTTTTAGCTGGATTAACACAGGATATATATACAAAATATTTTCGTCCGAAAATAAATCTAGATAAAATTATACTAATAAAATCGATTTTTTCGAGGGTATTTTAATAAAATCTTTACTAACGCATCGGGACATTTCACATTACCCAAGACCCCACATTACCCAATTTACGTTAACGCATTACGCAACAAAGATCAAATTTAATCAAAATCTTTTTATTTCACATAGGCCCAGGTGGGCACTTATAAAACGTCGAAGAAGAAGCACGGTTCGGGTTGATCGCTTCCATGGAGAAGAACCGGCAAGAAACTCCATGGTTACTCTTTTCAAATCATTAGGCATATACAATAACAATATTATTAAGTAGAAATAAGTAAGTAAGTAAAGAAATTTATATTTTTACCTTGCTATAACTTACGGCGATGGACTCGCCATCTGTCACGTTGGCACCTAGTATACCTCTGGCGGAAAGTGGGTGTGTGGGTATTGCCTATTCACCTATACACCCTTGTGGGAAGGCGTGAGGATATATTATATTATTATAACTTACCTATCTTTATGTTCGGCTTGTCTATCCCTTTGTCTTCTATTCTTGAACCAATTGGAGACCTGGAACAGGGAACATGGGGTACAGTTGGGTACAGGGTACGACGAAGAGACGATTTAGATGTTATATATTTTTACATAGTACCACCGGCCCCCAAGGTTTGCGGGGGTGAAACAAGTTTATGAAAGAGGATCGCAGCGCCACCTATCAGGTCCAATTGTGAATCTAAACCATTCTCGAATCCACTCAAACACAAAGAATTTCATCAAAATCGGTCCAGCCGTTTAGGAGGAGTCCAGTGACAAACATACGCACAGAAGAAATGTATTATGCAAAGATGGAGTCTAAGTTAACAAGAGCTGTGTTGGCCGAGTGATCCGATCACTCGCCTGCAACAATTGCAAGTTCGAATCCCGACTGTAGCAATGTGTTTCTGAACTGGAGAGTACAGCATGGAGTTCTTTAAGGGTTTTAAAAGATTCCGATTTAAGAGATGAAGGGTCAGCAACTCGCGCGGGATACCCCTGGTGTTGCAAGCGTGCATAGGCGGCGGTAACCGCTTACCATCAGGTGGGCCGCATGCTTGTTTGCCACCCAAGAGGTATTGAAAACTATCACATCACGAGCTTTACGCTGAAGCTCGTTATGTTCACCGAGCTCTCAATTTTTCTGTAGTCTTACAGAAATCAATCGTTCCATCCATCAAGGATGTATGTATATGGAGCCATTATGCCTTCTCTTCGATCGGATGCTCAAGGACGGGAACGTCAAGAGTACAAGAGTAGAGCATGTATGAAGAGACTGATGAATGTGGACGAAGCGAAAGAGGTATGTAAGTCTAGAGAGAACTGGCGCTCTATACTCTCTGCCTACCCCTCTAGGGACTTGGCGTGATGATATGTATGTATGTATATGTATGCCTTTAGTTATAAAACATAGACTATTAAAAATCTTTTTCAATCTACAAATCTATGGCTAGACTTGCGGTGTAACCTAATACTGGCGGGCACTTCCTCAAGCCGAGTATCGGGTTACTGTTGGTTCACGGTTAGGTGGGTCTGTTCAGAGAACGCTTATTACAAAAAGACGCGGTGGCAGAGTTTAAATCACCTGCTGGGTTGCAGGTTCGAACCCAGCTAATCTGTTTCCCCTTTTAATATCTACAATATTAGTCACGCAGTCACGCCTTTTACCACACATGGTTTGTAGTGTTACTCCTGTTCCTTGTTAATATCTCCAACGGGTGATAACGGTAGGCAGAGATTATAGAACTGGCGCTCTAATCTCTGCCTACCGTTAGTTTTTGTTTTTTTGTATTGTCTCTCGTAGCGTGAGTTTCGGGAACTTTTGCTACTTAACCGGGCGAGGCCGGGCGGGCTTAATGGCGAGACCTAGGCCTCCAGCCAGGCACTTTAGTGCTAAGCAACACAGCTAAGGGCACCTCCTGTGGGGTACGAACCTCGGCTTAGGGCGTAGCTGGATCGCGAGCAAGGGAGCTGGGCTGGACTGTTAATTTTATTTATATATGGGTTACCTACCGTTAGGGACTCGGCGTGATGATATGTATGTCATTGGTCATCCAGCTTACCTTTAACCATGGTATTTACTCTTCGCCGGTGTTCTTACCTGCACTGTGGTCAGTCCAGTGGTCTCGGCCAGTTCCCGCTTTTCCCTCGGAGATGGGTAGGGGTTGTGTAGGTACCAGTCCCTTAAAACGGACCGCGACTTTTCCTGGGAACACGTATATGTATATAGGGATGATAAATATAAAATTACAGTAAACTCAACTGACTGTCACCTGTCAATAAAAATATAAGACATTTTATATACATGCGTACATTCCTCATCATCATCATCACTCGGCATCCCTCATGGTAAGTGGTCACCCATAGATAAACAATACTGAGATCTGAGGTCCATTTATACTGCTTCAGTTGGGTGGTATCATAATGTTTACCTTGAAGCAATAGGAGGTTTCCTCCCCATCCCAAATGGTCCTGGGGAGAGGGAACTTGCGCCGCACTCGGTACTTGCCAACGGCGCCCAGGGGTCTCCCTCGAAGTCTCTCCGCCTCCATGTAGTGCGCTGTACGCAGAAAATAAAGCTGATGAAGTTCCCTCCTCAACATATACATACATACATACATACACGCCTCTTTCCCGTAGACCTCTTCTTTCTACTTGCTACGATCCTTATATACTTGTTTCGCTTCGTCCACTTTCATTATTCTCTTCGGTTTAGGGTACTCTTGACCTGGCCTTTTTTCAAGACTTCCTTGATTTGATCTTGAAACGTCCGCCTAGGTTCCCTTCCAACACTTTCATTCACACTCGCCTTATACACATATTTCGTTAATCGTTCTTCAATAATTCTCAACATATGAACATGGGAATCTTGATGAATACCCTTTACACAACGAAATATCTCCACTTTTCTTCCTACCACAAGGGTCCCTGAAGGGGTAATCAGTAGTATGTAGTTAGCACCCACTTTTCGCTGAAGATATGTTTTCAGTGCCAACGTGACAGCTGACGAGTCCATCGCCGTTTGTCAAGCTTAACTATACATACCTACGTCTTTGAATTTCTTCTCAAACGTATGCAGATTTCCTCTCTATGTGTTCCTTCACCGTAAAGCTCGTGGTGTGACTAATCACTGTATACATACATATCAACACGCCGAGTACCTTAAGGGGCAGAGAGTATAGAGCGCCAGTTCTCTCTAGGCTTACATACCTCTTTCGCTTCGTCATCAGTCTATTCATACATGCTCGTCGGTTTCGAATATAGATAATGCCATCCACGAAGACGCGCCCCACCAATTTGAAGGTCGCGGGATGCTGGGAGTATGATCAGAGTCTATTAATTGTAGTGTGCGTGTGCACTCATAGGTAATCAGTGTGTACCGATAATACTCAAACATTAGTGGAAGGTTGCACACTTATACTATAAACAATAGGGAATAATAGTGGGGCGGGTCTTCGTGGATGGCGTTATCTATACTCTTAACGTACATCACTGTACATAAGTTTAGAAAAACTCGATGGCACAGTCGGCATGGGAACTTTCAATGTTTGTGTGTCAGGCAACTACTCGAACCACTTGGACAAACGTACTTAGTAGTCAAAAACACATAGATCCTCACCTTTCAACCATAAATTCTGCAGCTTAGCATGGTTATGGGCGCTGAAGGTGTGCGACTCCAGAAGCCTGTAGAGCTCCTTGAAGTTCCCTCGGTGGAAGGCCACCATGGCCTTGGCCTTGAGTACTGATTCGTGTGCATGAAGCCTCTCGCACGCCGGCAGCGACCACAGGAAACGGCCCAGCCGCTCGATGTTGCCAGCTTGTTGGAGTACCTGGGGAGATATACATCTTACTAATTTTACTAATATTATGAATGTGAAAGTTTGTAAGTTTGGATGCTTGCGGTTCTTTCACGGCCAAACGGCTGAACCGATTTGGCTGAAAGTGGAAATGGTGATAGCTTATGCCTGGGAATAGGACATAAGTATGATGCTCTTTCACGGCATAGCGGTGAACCGATTCTAGCTGGGAAATACATAAGCTACTTTTTCGAACTCCACGCGGGCGAAGCCGCGGGCATAATTACCTTCGGACAGTTCCACCCAAATTAAAATAGTCTCAAACTAAGTAAAGCTTGTACTATGGGAACTAGACAACGATATACATACTTATGTACAGAGATGCATATATACATAGAACATCCAAGACCATGGTACAAACACTCGTATCGTATCTTACATCACACAATCTGACCACTAGACCAGACTGCCGTCTACTTATATATCTTCACACTTTCTTAAAAGAGTGACCCGAAGGGGTAGGCAGAGGTATGTTGTATTCACACATCCACATTTCGCTGGATATATATTAGGTGCTAACGTGACAAATGGCGAATTCATAGCCGTTTGTCAAGCACGACTATACACACGAATTTAATTTTAAAAACGTAGGTTTCCGCTCGATGTTTTTTTTCAACTTAAGCTTTCGGTTAGACTAATAATGTGAGATTTTTTTTTTTTTTTTTTATACCACTTGGGTGGCAAACAAGCATGCGGTCCGCCTGATGGTAAGCGGTTACCGCCGCCTATGGACGCTTGCAGCACCAGGGGTACAACTCGCGCGTTGCCGACCCTGCAGGACTCTTTTCACACCCTTCTTGAAGAACTCCATGCTGTACTCTCCAGGGAAAACCTCAACGGGGAGCTCATTCCACAATAAAAAACTTAAAAAGGTGAAGTGAACTTAAAAAGGCAAGTAATTGCCTGCGTAATTATGATTGCACGTTCGAACCCCGCGGACTAAGCCAATGAATTTATTTTGGAACTTATCACACCGCAAGTAAGCACCATGTATAATGTGAATCTGGAATATTAATATTTTTCAACCTCTGCCCTACCCCTATAGAGACCCTGGTAGGAACGTAGGGAGATAAATACATGAAACAGAGAACAATAAAAAAAAGATTTTTCGACTGAAAGAGTTTTTCGTTGAAGTCTTTTTGAGCCCAAGTTTGGATCGAAGGACCAAAATTTCAAGACTTGCTATGCAAATATTTTTTCAACGCCGCACTATAACATCTTGAGACAACAAGTATCAAGACCGTTGTTGTACCCAGGGTGGTCAAAAACAACCATAGTTACGACCACATGCCCGTAAGGACATCCGGCGCAATTTTTTTTCAGAGCCTAAATCAATAACCTTTGTCTTCTCAATAAACACACGATTTTGTGTCAATAATGCATTGGAATTTTTTGCGCTATTCGAAATGAGGACTCGGGATTTCTACAAAGCTTACATGTCAGCCCCTCACGCCGTTGGCAGAGAGAGTAGAGGCCCAGTTCTCTCTGGACTTACAGTCCTTGCGTTCCATTAGGAAACCTTAGTAAGTTCTATGTATTTAAGTATATATCTAATCAAATCAAATCAAATCAAAATATTTTATTCAACGTAGGGGACACAGGGAACACTTATTGAACTCTATATAAGCAAGATCTATCTATATAAGTAAATATATCGTTGTCTAGTTACCATAACACAAGCTTTGCTTAATTTGGGACTAGGTCAAATTGTGTGCAATTGTCCCAGGTACGTATTATTATTTATTTATTTAGTTCTCCTGGAGGACTGCGACAGAGTCGCTTTTTGTCAGGACACCTGAGTATGACTTCGACGAAAATAGGTGTTATTTGACTTTAGCTTACACTTTTGGGGACTTTGGTCGATATGATAACAAAATTAAAAAAGGTAATGGTTAAGAGAAAGGTCCGAAAGAGTAGGTATACGATCCTCTACGAATAAAATAAATGTGTGTTTGTTTCTCTTTTACGCAAAAACTACTGAACCCAACTGGATGAAACTTGGCACAGAGATTACTAGCTGAGTTTTCACTTCGGAAAAATTCCCTCAACAAAAAGGTTGCCAGTTCGAATCCCAAATGAACCAATGTTTCTCTTAGTAATTAAAGTTTTTCTGATAAGTAAGCCACACGAGCTTTACGTTGAAGGAAAACATCGAGAGGAAACCTGCATACGATTGAAAAGCAATTCAAAGACGTATGTATAGTCGTGCTTGAGTAACGGCGACCGACACGCCATCTGTCACGTTGGCACCTAAAAATATATCTCCAACGGAAAGTGAGTGTGCGGGTACTGCTTAAACACCTCTACGTACCCCTTCTGGGACGTGTGAAGGCGAAAGGATATAATATATAGGATTTATTCCAGAGAAAAAATCGCGTATAATAAAAAAAAAATACGCGTGTAAAGTCGCGGGACATAAGTATTAGATAAGTACTCACAATAGACCACGTTCCAACTACCTGGATCAAATCGATCGGACACTCAAGGACGGGAACGTCAAGAGTACTCGAAACCGACGAGCATGTATGACGAGACTGATGAATGTGGACGAAGCGAAAGAGGTATGTAAGACTAGAGAGAACTGGCGCTCTATACTCTCTGCCTACCCCGTTAGGGACTCGGCGTGATGTGTATATATTTAATAACAATAGGCCCTGACGCCTACTGCCAAGCAAAAGGCAATGTTATATTATCGGATATTAATGCAAATTGAAATGATAATTGCATTGATGACTGCAGGTGTAATGTGCATGACTCAAGGCGCCGTCCTTTCCGTGAGTGAGCACACATTTACTTACCAATCATTGATAGACGTATTTATTCAACATCTATTATCTTTCTACACTCTTTCTCTTATCCCACTAGGGTCCCCGAAGGGGTTGGCAGAGGCGTTTATATATATATATATATATATATATATATATATATATTTCTATTATTACTTTCCGCCAGAGGTATATTAGGTTCCAACGTGACAGATGGCGAGTCCATCGCCGTTACTCAAGCACGACTATACATACGCCTTTGAATTGCTTCTCAGACGTATGCAGGTTTCCTCTCGATGTTTTCCTTCATCGTAAAGCTCGTGGTGTGACAAATCACTGTACATAAGTTCAGAAAAACTCATTGGTACAGTCGGGATTCGAACTTGCGACCTTTGCGTCGCAGGCAACTGCTCGAACCACGCGGCCACCACGGCTCATTCTTTTCGGCTCGTTCTTTGTAAATATTGTTAATTGTTGTTATTGTAAATAAATGTTTTTGTATTGAACGAAGCTCCTCAAGTACGCACTCATACCCAATAGGTCACCCATCCATCAAGCGACCTCGCAATTATAATTAAAACAGCACACAACAAAGGGTACGTCATAACAATTACGGCACCCTTGTTATAGATACACCTAGGGAGAGCCTCGCTATTATCCCTGTACTTGGGACTAGGGGTGTGCCACCGCCGAAGAAAGATGGCAATAGTCTGATTCGGCTTTCACTTCAACGATCGACGAATATGTTGCGACCATTAATCCTTACAGATACATCATTTAAATATCCTCACGCCTTCCCACAAGGGTCCCCGAAGGGGTAGGCAGAGGTGTATGGGTAATATACACACACCCATTTAAATCGAAGGTGCTGAAATCTTTTCACCCTTAAACATCCCATTTAAACCTCATGTGGAATTGATATATACAAAGTAAAAGATACTTAATTCATTAAGTTTTTTATTTACAATAACAACAATTAATAATATTTACAAAGAACAGTTCAAACTAACTACTTACAGATACAATATTTGTCCCAAATCGGTATCCCGAGGCAACGTGCCAAGAAGACTAGCAGCATTGCCACGCTGGATAGCAATGCTGATTCTCTGAGCGAGATAGTAATTAAGTTATTTAAATAATTAGCCGTGGATAGCCGTGGTGGTCGAGTGGTTCGAGCAGTTGCCTCAGACGCAAAGGTCGCAAGTTCGAATCCCGACTGTACCAATGACTTTTTCTGAACTTATGTACAGTGATTAGTCACACCACGAGCTTTACGGTGAAGGAACACATAGAGAGGAAATCTGCATACGTCTGAGAAGAACGTTACGTATACGTTCAAAGGCGTATGTATATTCGTGCTTGAGTAACGGCGATGGACTCGCCGTCTGTCACGTTGGCACCTAATATACCTCTGGCGGAAAGTGGATGTGTGGGTATTACCTATACACCTCTGCCTAACCCTTCGGGGACCCTTGTGCGAAGACGTGAGGATATATTATTATTATATTATATATATTATTATTTAAATATATAATATACTAGCTGCCCGCCCCGGCTTCGCACGGGTGCAATATTGAGACTAATAATAATGTAAAAGATAAAAATGGTTATGTTGGTAACCTTTAGAGATAATTAAATACAATCGCGGACTTTTATATCGATCATTTGAAGATATACTACTCCGTAGTACATTTATTTGATCTATCTCGTAAGGTTTACCAAGCGTTTGCGATTTAAGCGCACAAAAATATGTGCCTATGATCACATTACAAATCTTTGAATATTTAGTTATTTATTAAATAAGAGAAAAAGAGGCGAATTTGGAATAGTCTTGGTTTCCGATTTTCATTAATATTGTTTGATATTTGAGCGTTTTTAGCTGACCTCTACATCATGTATACATGGAATACTCCTACCAAATTTCAAGTCAATCGGCCTCATAGTTCCTGAGATTTCGTGATAAGTGAGTTCACAAATGGGATCTTCTATATATTTATAGATATAGTCTAGTTGTCCCGCCCAGCTTCGCTTGGGTGAAAAAATAAAAGCCATGGACCCAGTGGCGCCACCTATCGGGTCCAATTGTGAATCTAAACCATTCTCGAAACCACCTGAAGACACACGGAAAATTTTATTAAAATCGGTCCAGCCGTTTACGATTCTATAAAGGACAAACATTCATTTTATATTTATAGAAGATTAAATAAAAGAAAAGCCTTATAATAAAGATGCATATTATAAGTATAAAAAATAAATAGGTAACATAAAAACCAATACATATAGTTAAATTATTAGCAAAGCAAAGCGATTAAACGACAAACACAGTACGTTCACGTGTTACCTACGAACATTACAAAAGTATAAGAATATATATTGTTTGCAAAAATTACTGAACGGTATTGGATGAAATAAGGCACAGAGATAGATTATTAGCTGAATTAACACAGGATAGGACCGGTGTGTCACAGAGAATACAACAGTTGTCTTCTAGAAGTTATAGAGTGTTGTGAATATCGTTACAACAGATTTCTTGCCTTATTACCATAAGGGTAAAGTATTGAAAAACATACATATCATCACGCCAAGTCCCTAACGGGGTAGGTTGAGAGTATAGAGCCCCAGTTCTCTCTAGACTTACATGCCTCTTGCGCCTCGTACACATTCATCAGTCTCTTTATACATGCTCGTCGGTTTCGAGTACTCTTGACGTTCCCATCCTTGAGCGTCCGATTGATTTGATCTAGGTAGTTCGAACGTGGTCTTCCTCTGCCTCTTCTTGTACACACTTTCGCTTTGTATAATGTATATCTGTTTCGTCAATCTTATCGTCTCTATATGTCCAAACCAACATAACATGCCTTTCTTCATCTTTTCAATCACACCCCCGTTCACTCATCACTTGATTTGAGAATCTCTTCATTGCGGATTCGATCTAAGATCGTTACTTCGAACTGAAAAAAAAACCACAAAAATTGCCCGACTTGTCCCGACTCTACTAAACGTAAGTGAAGAACGACTCTCTCGCAATTGTTTTTTCCAGATGACATTTGTATTTCGCGCCATAATGAATCTATGGTACGCGCTAGTTTTACTTGTTATCGTCTATGGTATCCCATAACAATATGCAATAAATACGATTCTTGGTTTCCGATTAATATTGTTTTACATTTGAGCATCATCTATGTTTATGCGTCGAAATAAATTAATTAAATTTATTAATAACTAATTTAATTTATTATAATGGTCACAAATAACACTTGGTTAAATGTATAAATAATCGATCACAAAAAAAAATAAAAAAAAAAGTTTAACTTCTTTAAATAATAATGAACATTGAATCGAATTCTTATTTTAAAACGCAAGTGAAGAACGACTCTCTTGCAATTGTTTTTCCCAGATAACATTGATACTTCGCGCCATAAAAAGCAATGGTTGAAAAACGTGTTTTTTTTTATTTAACGCCTTGCGGGTGGAGTTTCATAAAATCCGTTCTTAGCTGACCTCTACATCGCGTAAGGAATACTTCTACCAAATTTCAAGTCAATCGGCCTTATAGTTCCTGAGATTTCGTGATGAGTCAGTTCAAAAATGGGATCTCCTATATATATATAGATATATATATCCTCACGCCTTCCCACAAGGGTTTATTAAGGTTTAAAGTTGAGTTTAAGGGTGTATAAGGGTTTATATTATTTAAATAATTATCCGAAAAGGGTTTAAGAAGAAGCCGTGGTGGCCGTGTGGTTCGAGAAGTTACCTGCGACACTAATCGACAACAATATCAATCAATACAATCGGGATTCAAACTTGCAACCTTAGTGTTGCATGCAATTAGGTACTCGAACCATTGGGCCACTACGGCTCGTTAATGGTTTACAATTACAAAAAAAAATAGATATAAAAATATATATCGACTGTTCAATCACATCACTATTTTTGTTAACTGATACTCGACATTAGGGCTTGATAACACTCTTTATAAGATTATTTCAATGTTATTGTATCCGTAACGTTGATTATCATAATTACGGTGTATGGAATGAGGGTGCAGTGATGAGATAAAGGTTCTCACCTCATTTTTCATTTCATTTGGTGATAACTCTCACAAACAAACTAGGTATATCAAAAACAAAATATTTTTATTTCCCAGATGGGCACTTATAAAACATCGAAAAAGGTGCACGGTTCGGGTTGGTCGTTACCATGGAGAAGAACCGGCAAGAAACTCCATGGTTCATCATCATCATCATCATCATCATCAGCCCACTCTAGTCCACTGCTGGACATAGGCCTCCCCTAATGAGCGCCATAGCGCCCTGTCTTCAGCTTGTCGCATCCAGCATCTGCCAGCAGTCCTTCGCAAATCATCATCCCACCTGGTCGGAGGGCGTCCTACACTACGTTTGCCTAGTCGAGGTTAACTCCATGGTTACTCTTTTCAAATCATTAGGTATACAATGACAATATTATTATGTTAATTGCATTAGTACTTAAGTATGGGGAAACAGCTACTATCTTCACGATGAGTGAAGAACGGCGAAAAGATTGACGAAACAGATATACAAAGCAAAAGTGTGTGCAAGAAGAGGCAGAGGAAGACCACGTTCCAACTACCTGGATCAAATAGATCGGACTCTGAAGGACGGGAACGTCAAGAGTACTCGAAACCGACGAGCATGTATGAAAAGACTGATCAATGTGGACGAAGCGAATGAGGTATGCAAGTCTAGAGGGAACTGGCGCTCTATTGTCTCTGCCTATCCCGTTAGGGACTAGGCGTGATGATATGTATGTTTGTAAAAGCACGAGGCTTGAGTAACGGCGATGGACTCGCCATCTGTCACATTGGCATCTAATATACCTCTGGCGGAAAGTGGATGTGTGTATATTACCTATACACATGTGCCTACACCTTCGGGGAGCATTGTGGGAAGGCGTGAGGATATTAACATAAGTGAAACAAAAATAAACAAAATCATACATCCCTGTAACATGCACACCATAGTGGGGACTCCACGTCCCGTGAACCACAATTAAGCGGAGCCAACTAAAGTGATGAAATTAAAGAATTCATTAAACATGATGCAACGATTCCAGCCGGACATTTTAATTAACCGATTGTTGTAATAACTCACAAATTTAACACTTCATTATTACATCTTTACGAGTTCACACTGGGATCCTAGACTGATATGCAGTGATGTGATGACAGACATATTTAAGCGAATATGAATCTTAAATACCTAGGGACATTTTCACGCATTGACCTAGTCACAGGCTAACTAAATCATAGGACAATTATATACATACATACATTTATAAACATAGATATAAATAGATCTAAGCGATCTAAGAGATCGAAGCTCGTGGTGTGACTAATCACTGTACTTAAGTTCAGAAAAACTCATTGGTACAGTCGGGATTCGAACTTGCGACCTTTGCGTCGCAGGCAACTGCTCGAACCACTCGGCCACCACGGCTTCTATAATAAAAACGAGTGGTCGCCTGATTTTTGAGCGTGCACTCAAATACCGACGGTATCAATGTGTTTTTCTGTTGAGTTGCACCACGCGCTTTACGGTGAAGGAACACATCGAGAGGAAACCTGCATACGTCTGAGAAGCAATTCAAAGGCGTATGTATAGTCGTGCTTGAGTAACGGCAATGGATTAACCCATCTGTCCCTTGGCACCTAAAATATATCTCTGGCGGACAGTGGGTGTGTGGGTACTACCTACACACCACTGCATACCGCTTCTTGGACCCTTGGAGCATGAGTTTCGACTGATGAACGTGGCTCCACTCCCCTGCATACTGTGTGGAAGTAAGTATCACGCACATGTGTTTTTTTTCTCTTTATTTAGGGAGTTTTGTCGTACAGCGACTATGCCACTCCGTGAGGTCACCTTAATGTAAAAGTTATTCACATCTACGCTTATATAACTTTAATAAACCTCTTATTTCATTAATTTATAGAATTTTCGGAAAACCATCAGCTTTGAAATAATCTAGTGTGACAAACAAATGTACGTATGTATTTTACAGTTTTTCTGTATGCCTGCACTAAGCCCGAGTGCGTATTGGCGACATACGGGCAATCAGACTGGAACTAGGTTTCATTTGACGCCCACGGAACCACACTCCCCCCAATTATTTACATAATCCACTCTCCCGCTGTGGGAGATCCTTATATTTTATCTGCCACGCCCCTCGGTAACCGGATATCCGGTTGGCAACCGCAACCCTGGTCGCCAAGGTTACCGTTGTTTGTGTAGACTGGGGGGTGTTGACTGACGGTGGAGGCTACGTACATATTATAGACAGCCTTATAGCACATTCTAGATACATATGTATGTAGGTACTGCGTACGTTTGAGAAAAATCCAGGAGGAAACCATCAAGAGGAACCTGCATACGTCTGGGAAGCGATGTAAAGATGTTTGTATAGTCGTGCTTGAGTAACGACGATGGGCTCGCCATCTATCACGTTGGCACCTAAAATATAATATACTAGCGGCCTGTCCCGTCTTCGCCCGGGTGGACATTAATTTCTTATTTTTTCTTGCAATTAAAATAGCCTATATTAATCAGTGATAATGTAGCATTCAATGTTGAAAGAATTTTTTAAAATCGGTCCAGTACTTTTTGAGCCAATTCCTTACAAACATACAAATCATTCCTCGTTTTTTTTTTTCTAAAAATCTAAGATTTGATTGTTTTTATTGGTGTACAAGAGAAAGTAATAATAAATATAAACTAACTGTAAATATAATAAATGTCCCAAATCTGTGTCACGCGGAAGGGTGCCAAGAAGACTGGCGGCATTGCCACGTTGTATGGCAATGCTGATTCGCTGAGCGAAATATTCCCCAGCCCTCTTGTCACGGGAGGCCTCAGAGATTCCTCGAGACATCCCTATAAAGATGAAGAGCATCCGGTCCCCACGGCCCTAGAGTTTCGAGTTTCTTTCCTCTTTATATATAGATAATGGCGAAAAGTGGGTATGTGGATACCAGTATTACGCCACTGCATCCCAAGAGGAAGCGTGCATACGCTGAGAAATTAAGGCATTCGTATGGTCGTGCTTGAGAAACGGCGATGGACTCGCCATTACCATACGCCTTTGAATTACTTCTCAAACGTATGCAATAAAGCTCGTGGTGTGACGAATCAACGCAAAGATCAATCGAAAAGAGCTTTTACAACTATTTCTGAATTAAAGTACAGTGATTTATAACACCACGAGCTTAAGGTGAAGTAAAACGAGTGTTTTGGAAGAAATTCAAGAACGTATGTATGTATAGTACTTAGTACTTGAATAACGGCGACGGACGCGCTATTTGTTTCGTTGGCACCTCAATATATCTCCGGCTAAAATTAGGTGTTACACATTTACTTACATACACCTTAAGATATAATAATCCTTACTAATATTATAAATGTGAATGTAAGTTTGTTTGTTACGCTTTCACGTAAAAACTACTTAACCGATCATCATAAAACTTTGTACAGACATTTTTGGAGGTATTAGAAGTAATATAGGATACTTTTTATTAAAAAAAAACATTTTTACAAAAGATAAAAAAGCCGTGGTGGCCGAGAGGTTCGAGCAGTTGCCTGCGACTTCAAATCCCGACTGTACCAATGAGTTTTTCTGAACTTAAGTACAGTGATTAGTCACACCACGAGCTTTACGGTGAAGGAAAACATCGAGAGGAAACCTGCATACGTCTGAGAAGAAATTCAAAGGCGTATGTATAGTCGTGTTTGAGTAACGGCGATGGACTCGCCATCTGTCACGTTGGCACCTGATATACCTCTGGCGGAAAGTGGGTGTGTGGGTATTACCTACACACCTCTGCCTACCCCTTCGGGGACCCTTGTGGGAAGGCGTGAGGATATATTATTATTATTATTATAAAAAAGCCGCCCACGCCGACGAAGTCGCGGGCACATCTAGTATATATATAAAGATGTATTATATATGTAGATATAACTAGCTGTGCCCGCGACTTCGTCCGCGTGGAATAGTGACTGCGAATATTTTTTCGATATATATTTAGGTTTATTTTGGATATTGTAAGTGAAGCTTATCACAATATATTGGTGAAAAACAAGTCTAAATCGGACAACCCGTTTCTGAGATTAATGTGCACAAACATGTGCATAAACAGACAAAAATTCTAACAGTCATTGTTTGGAGTGCTATTTGCGTTGATAAAGGTATATATTTCTTCTCATTTATCTTCCATGTACAGACATCGATCCGTTACATTTTTATTTATGTATTGATGTATTGATAATAATAATATAGCCGGGGGCCGGCACCTTGGACCCTAATAACGATACCAGTGAGCCTCTATTTCATATTAAATATATAATAATAATAATATATCCTCACGCCTTCCCACAAGGGTCCCCGAAGGGGTAGGCAGAGGTGTATAGGTAATACCCACACACATATTCCATATACATAGGTATATTTCAAAATATATTTTAAAAGAAATCATTAAAATGAAATTAACGAGATTTGCACGTTTTATAGAACATCCAACTACATAATAGAATATAAATTGTAGATTGTAGGTAATTAATTTGAATTTAGAATAGTTAATAAGAAAACAATATATTAATTGCCGTGGTGGCCGAGTGGTTCGAGCAGTTGCCTGCGACGCAAAGGTCGCAAGTTCGAATCCCGACTGTACCAATGAGTTTTTCTAAACTTAAGTACAGTGATTAGCCACACCACGAGCTGAACGGTGAAGGAAAACATCGAGAGGAAACCTGCATACGTCTGAGAAGCAATTCAAAGGCGTGTGTATAGTCGTGCTGGAGTTAAGGCGATGGACTCGCCACCTGTCACGTTGGCACCTAATATACCTCTGGCGGAAAGTGGGTGTGTGGGTATTACCTATACACCTCTGCCTACCCCTTCGGGGACCCTTGTGGGAAGGCGTGAGGATATACAATATATTAATTGTAAAATAGATTTTCAATTAACGTACTAACATACATTTGAAGCTAATAAAAGCGTGTTAAAAATAATAGAAAGAGTATATAAGTGAAAATATATATGCAAACATATATATATAATTATGCAATAATTATTACACGTATTACAATTGACATTCAAATCGTGTTGCCACACGCAACTAATGAAACATGACTGCATACATATAAACAGGGCACTCACCTCACATACGCACGCGACTTGCTCCTGTGTGAATCCAAAACTCGGCAGGGGGGCGTCCCTAGGGGGGGTGGCCTCCCGCTGGCCCCACTCGGCCCCCCCTAACATATCCAGATGCTCGTCCCCAGCCACTTTGACACCAATATTTAACACCACCGTATTAAAAAACACTTTTTCACCACTGACGATTTCCCGCGCTTTTGAAACGTCAATTGGAGCCACAGATTATTAACTTATTTTTTAGTGAACTGTTTGCGAAAGTAGTCCCGTTTAAATGCTGTTTGTGTTCACCAGTTTGTTTTTAAAATCCCTCTTTAAAGCCAGCTAAATAAACACGGGAAGGCAGCAGTCCCAAAAATGTTTAAACAAAAGCAATCACCTTTTAAACGTCGATTACTTATTTGAGTTCCGTTTTTAAATGCCGAACGCTTTTATTTTTTAAATACGCTCAAGTTGTTTTTTTTAAGGTTTCCACTGTGCTTTTCAATCACTTTGAAATTCGATCACTTTTTTTTTTAAATCCAGTCTCTGTCTGGTGGCATGAAGGTTCTAAATATTTTTTATTCGTTGCATAAATTTCCTCACGCTTTAATATTTACCTAATGTGCATTATTAACCTACATTAATTAATATTAATTATTTGGTTTTCGCTTCTTTTTCATTGTAGTTATAGCCGCAATTTCTGCATAGCCTGTAACAAAAACATACGGAGATTAGCGAACGTGTCCAAATTAACAGTGCAACGTAGTAAATTCCTTGACCCACAAATCACTGTGTCACCATGACTTATTAGTACAACAATATATTACAGACGAGACGAAAATATTTTCGCAACGTCGCAAAAATACCACAATGTAAGTACGTAGACTTACAAATATAAAAAAACCGCTCAAATCGCGCGCGTTCTATTTTTAAATGTCGTCCGTTATTGAATTCTCTTTTCAAATGTAATTTTCGGATGTTAATTAGGAATTAAGAAAGCCAGTTTCAATAATAGTTGGCTACTATAAAGAAACTACACAAGTAAAATATATATTATATTAACCTATTTTACATGTTATTGCCCTTACAAAAAAAAAGACAAACCGATCCCACACACTGATCATAAAAGACAACAGATTAAAAAAGGAAAAACAATACGTCTCTGGCCGGGACATACATTATTTCAATTTCTTAACACAATCAAGACCAAAATCTAAAACAGGTCGCGATCATCAATTTTCTATATTTTACCACAGAATAACGTCACGCACGTTGGATTATTATCCAGATTTCACTGTCAACTCCACAAAAAAAAAACATAAATTTAATAAAATACACCGTATTTTTCAAACCCCAGAGTTTAAAATTTGAAACAATAACAATTATTGTAGTCTCTCTCCTTTTGCTCGGAACGGGGCGTGGGAAAGAGACGGAAGAGGGTCAGAAGGGGCAGAATGTTAAATGTTTGGTGTTTTAAGTAATTTTTATCATCGACACGATCACTAGGGAGGCCTCGCTGATATATGGCGCTGACGAGTTGCTAGTGATGTACACCTGTCGATAGTTTTATGTTTATAACGCATGTTAAAATGTTTGTAAACAGAATATATTTAAACACTACTCCGTAAAAAGCCGTGGTGGCCGACTGGTTCGAGACTGCAACACAAAGGTTGCAAGTTCGAATCACGACTGTACCAATGGTCTATCTGAATTAAAGGATAGTGATCAGTCACACCACGAGCTTTACGGTGAAGGAAAACATCGAGAGGAAACCTGCATACGTCTGAGAAGACATGCAAAAGCGTATGTATAGTCGTGCTGGAGTAACGGCGATGGACTCGCTATCTGTCACGTTGGCACCTAAAATATATCTCTTGCCGAAAGCGGGCGTGAGTGTATTATCTACACACCTCTGCCTACTCCTTCGCGGAGTCTTGTAGGATGACGTGACGTTATTATTATTACTAATCCATAGTATAGCTTGAACTATAGCAAGACTGAAGATTTAAGAAAGGATTCGCTAGGTAGATCACATTTTTATTACCCAACTGTTTTGAGAAACATAGAATTTGGCAAACAACCATGCGCTTCGCCGGATGGTAAGTGGCGCTAGTTTTCTCTAGACTTACATACCTCTTTCGCTTCGTCCACATTCATTAGTCTCTTCATACATGCTCGCCGGTTTCGAGTACTCTTGAAGTTACCGCACGATTTGATCTAGGTAGTAGTCCCGTACAGATAATGCCATCCACGAAGACGCGCCCCACCAGTTTCTAGTCGAGGTGGTCGCGGGATGCGGGGAGTATGACCTTAGTGTATTAATTGTAGTGTGCGTGTGCACTCATAGGTAATCAGTGAGTGCCGATAATACTCAAACATTAGTGGAAGGTTTCAGACTTACACTATCTTACTTCTTATTAATATTATAAATGTGAAAGTTTGTAAGTTTGGATGTTTGCGGTTTTTTCACGGCCAAACAGGCTGAACCGATTTGGCTGAAAGTTGAAATGGTGATAGCTTGTAGGTATAGAATAGGACAAAGGCTAATTTTTTTTTTCTCGAATCTTCAAAGTTCTAATATTATAAAATATAATGCTCTTCACGGCATAGCGGCTGAACCGATTCTAGTAGGAAAATACATAAGCTACTTTTTCGAACTCCACGCGGGCGAAGCCGCCGGGATTAGCTAGTAAACTATGGGGAAGAATAGTGGGGCGCTTCTACGTGGATTGCACTAGATAGTACTTAATAATAATAATAATATATCCTCACGCCTTCCCACAAGGGTCCCCGAAGGGGTAGGCAGAGGTGTATAGGTAATACCCACACACCCACTTTCCGCCAGAGGTATATTAGGTGCCAACGTGACAGATGGCGAGTCCATTAATAATATAAATATTTCCCCACTTGTTCCTTTAAGTTCGGAGCCATGTCACGTGACACGGGAATGACATTCTCGACCCTCAATATTGATCAGGAGCAAACCTATTCTTCTTGGAAGCGAGAGTTAATTCCAGTTCGTATTTAAATCAAATATTAAGAGCAACACCGAACTTAATCAAAGACGGAAAATATTTGTCGAAACGCGACCGTTTGGTCACGGGCCAACACAACATTGAAAATACAAGTCAACCTAAATATTTGTTCAGTGACTCCAACAAATAATATATTTTACGGTTATTTCATATCGTTTCGGAATAATGAGACACTTTACTTTTATTATCTAGACCTATTTTATTCAATTGTAAATCAAAGAGAATTGATTTTTTTTTGTTAAAAACTATTTCGAATTAGTCTGCGAAAATTGTATTCAAAGACTGTTATCAAACACTAGAAGCTATTATAAAAATATAATTATTTGGTCTAGTGGTTAGAACTCTTGGCTGCGGAACTTGAGGTCGCGGGTTCAAGTCCCGCTGAGGGCAGATATTTGTGTGATGAACACGAGTATTTGTACCTTAGTCTTGGATGTCCCATGTATTTATGTATATATCTATCTATATAAGTAAATATATCGTTGCCTAGTTACCATAACACAAGCTTTGCTTAATTTGGGACTAGGTCAATTTGTGTGGAATTGTCTCAAGGTATTTATTATTATTGGATATTATTTATCTATAAATGTTATGTTAGTTTGTGTACGATTCAAAAACTCTAAAAGTTCTGCACCGATCCAGCTGAAACTTTAGCATGATATATAATCCGCATCAAGGATTGTTTTTATCTATTTTTGCCTCAGTCACATATCCACAGCGAAGCGTGGCAGGATACGGCTAGTTATTTTTTAAATTGTGGCTTTATATTTTTAATCAACAAGCGTAAATGAACCTTTATTCCTAAACCAATCTTGATTAAGCTTAGCAGATAAAGTTATAATTTTATGGAAGGTATAGTACCGGAGACATTTAATTACACGAATGTAATTAACGGGATATGTTTTTTTGCATCTTTTGTTAAATTATTTGTAATTAATGGATAACTCGTTATATTTCGATGCCGTGGTGGCCGAGTGGTTCGAGTGACACAAAAATGTCCCGTCTGTACCAATGAGTATTTTTAACTTAAGTAAGTACAGTGACATATGGTAGTGACATATGTGATATATATCACATAAAAAAAAGTGGTCCTTGTCCTATTCCTAGGTATAAGCTATCACCATTTCAACTTTCAGCCAAATCGGTTCAGCCGTTTGGCCGTGAAAGAATCGCAAACATCCAAACTTACAATATAATAATAAATAATAATATAATATATCCTCACGCCTTCCCACAAAGGTCCCCGAAGGGGTAGGCAGAGGTGTATAGGTAACTTACAAACTTTCATATTTATAATATTAGTAAGATAAGATTATCCTTATCGTGGTTTCGATATAAATTCCCAACACTAGCACCCCACGTGGCGTCCGCGATCTTTATCGAGCGCACACCAGCTGTAAAAGTGGAGATTTATCGAGCGATTACAGAATCACGATAAAGGACAAATCACATCACTATTTAGCGTATTTGTTTTTACAATTTATCAGGCTCTGTGGGCGAAAGGGTGACAATTCGTGTTAACTTTGGCTGTTAATCTACTGATAGTAGAAATATCTATATCCTCACGCCTTCCCACAAGGGTCCCCGAAGGGGTAGGCAGAGGTGTATAGGTAATACCCATACACCCACTTTCCAGAGATATATTTTAGATGCCAACGTGACAGATGGCGAGTCCATCGCCGTTACTCAAGCACGACTATACATACGCCTTTGAATTTCTTCTCAGACGTATGCAGGTTTCCTCTCGATGTTTTCCTTCACCGTAAAGCTCGTGGTGTGACTAATCACTGTACTTAAGTTCAGAAAAACTTATTGGTACAGTCGGTATTCGAACTTGCGTCGCACGCAACTGCTCGAACCACTCGGCCACCAGGGCTCTAGAAATATCTGTTTGTAAGTTTGTAATCGATAAAGTTAAAGTAGTTAAGTTAGTTAAGTCGTAACCAAAGTTATATTGTTGCTTAGAAGAATTTTTGCCGTGATATTTTTTTTTTTAATACAACAAGAGTGGCAAACAATCAAACGGCCCACCTGATGGAAAACGGTTACCGTAGTCTATTTACGCTCACGATACCGGAGTATCACTTGCGCGTTGCCACTCTGTGTTCGGAGAGTTATAGTGTGTTGACAGCATAATGGGTTTAATCCCTCTGCTTCCAACACAATGTTACAATCCTCCCCCCTCCCTAAGGAGCTCATTACTGGAAACCTTATTCACCGCATAGGAACTAGGAACACAACACAAAAAAAAATGTTATTTGACTACGGACTTCTATAAGGTGGAGGTCCTGCCCCAGTCGGGCAGATACAAATTCGAACGGGAAACCCGTTATGCCCTACCTCTAAAACTACTTTATTTACCAACAAAAGAGGAAAAGCCGTGGTGTGCTGCCGCACAAAGATCGAAAGTTCGAATCCCGAGTGTACCAATGAGTCTTTCTGAACTTACAGTGAACGTACAGTGATTAGTCACACCACGAGCTTTATAGTGAATAAAAACATCTAAATACGAGAAGCAATTCAAAGGCGTGTATAGTCGTGCTTGACTAACAGCGACGGACTCGCCATCTGACACTACCACCTAAAATATATCTCTGTCGGAAAGTGATTGTGTTCTACCTATACACCTCTGCCTATCACTTCGGGGACTGTTGTGGGAAGTGCGGATATATTAGATATCATTACATATATATATATATATATATATAAAATCATACATTCAAATATTTAAAGAATTCCCAATACTCAAATTATATCTAATCCGAAAGTCCATCAGATTAACGGAAATATACAGACGAAACGATTATCAATTATAATAACAGGTTAATTGATATTATCTTTGCTTTTAACAGGTATAAATAGAAATTCTCCGACGACGCGAAAAAAAAATTGGTTTTAAATCTTACTAATGACCAGCTGTGCCCGCGACTTCGTCTGCGTGGAATTTAACAAAAAAACATTATTCAGTTTCTAAAATAAAATTAGTAGTGAGTGTGTGGGTATTACCTATACACCTCTGCCTACCCCTTCGGGGACCCTTGTGGGAAGGCGTGAGGATATTATTATTTATTTATTATATAAAATTTCATATTAAAAGTATTGGAGATGCAGATCAGGACACGAAATAGTTTGAATAGACAACCCTACGACAAACATGCGAGTACATATTTTTTTTTAAAAGTCGTTCACAAATACCCAGATCAAAGCAAAACATTTAGCATACCTTAATTACTTCAGCATCCGTCTCATAAATGCGCATTCAAAATATGTAATTGGTCTTCTTTATCGTGCCCTGGTTTATATATTTAACTAGGTATCCACCGCGGTTTTACCCACGTAAAAAAATAATTGTACTCTATTTTAATAATATATCCTCACGCCTTCCCACAAGGGGCCCCGAAGGGGTAGGCAGAGGTGTATAGGTAATACCGACACACCCACTTTCCGCCAGAGGTATATTAGGTGCCAAAGTGACAGATGGCGAGTCCATCGCCGTTACTCAAGCACGACTATACATACGCCTTTGAATTTCTTCTCAGACGTATGCAGGTTTCCTCTCGATGTTTTCCTTCACCGTAAAGCTCGTGGTGACTAATCACTGTACTTAAGTTCAGAAAAACTCATTGGTACAGTCGGGATTCGAACTTGCGACCTTTGCGTCGCAGGCAACTGCTCGAACCACTCGGCCACCACGGCTCTCTATATCTCTCTATCTCTACCATATTATTCTACAAAAAATATTGCAACCTTTAATTATTAAGCCGTGGTGAATGTTTATACATATATCGAAAAGTTCATACGGTAGGCGACGGTCGGCTAATGGTCAGCGATCCTGCGACACTTCAGGTCGCAGGTTAGATTCCCGCTGAAGGCAGACATTTGTGTTGAACACGAGCATTCGTACCTTGGTCTGGATGTCCTACGTATTTATCTATCTTTGTATATTCGTGTCTAGTTTTCATAGTACAAGCTTTGGTTAGTTTGAGACTAGGTCAATTTGAGTGGAATTGTCAAAAGGTATTTTTTTTATTAAAAATATAATTAAAATTAATATCGTTGGTTTATAATTAATTGTAGACTGAGGCAAATATTCATATTCTTGATATTAATATTATAAATGTGAAAATTTGTGAAGATGTTTGTTGCTCAATCACCCCAGAACGGCTGAACGGATTTGGATGTAATTTTTCTCGTAGATAGATTTCTAGCTGGATTAATATGTACACATGTGATATACCATTAGGAGCCGTGGTGGCTGATTGGTTCGGGGAGTTCCCTGCAACACATATTTTACAAGTTGGAATCCCGACTGTACCAATGAGTTTTTCTAAACTTAAGTACAGTGATTAGTCACACCACGAGCTTTACGGTGAAGGAAAACATCGAGAGGAAACCTGCATATGTTTTAGAAGAAATTCAAAGGCGAATGTAGGTATATACCAAGTGCTTGAGTAACGATGGATGCGTCATCTGTCAAGTTGGCACCTAAAATATTTAATAGTGGAAAGTGGGTATGTTGATACTAGCTAGACACCTCTCCCTACCCCTTCAGGAATTCTTATGGGAAGGCGTGACGATTTCCTTTTTTTCAATAGCAACAATGTTCAATATTAACAAACTACTTAGAGAGAGCCGTGGTGGCCGAGTGGTTCGAGCAGTTGCCTGCGACGCAAAGGTCGCAAGTTCGAATCCCGACTGTACCAATGAGTTTTTCTAAACTTAAGTACAGTGATTAGTCACACCACGAGCTTTACGGTGAAGGAAAACATCGAGAGGAACCTGCATACATGGACCAGCATACGTCTGAGAAGAAATAAAAAAAAAGGCGTTTGTATAGTCGTGCTTGAGTAACGGCGATGGACTCGCCATCTGTCACGTTGGCACCTAATATACCTCTGGCGGAAAGTGGGTGTGTGGGTATTACCTATACACCTCTGCCTACCCCTTCGGTGACCCTTGTGGGAAGGCGTGAGGATATATTATTATTATATTTTTACTTAGAGATAAAATATTCGTGACGAAGAATTTAAATTTTATGCGAGTGAAGCCATGGGGCAAAGCTAGTAAAACCATATTAATTAACACTAAACTGTCAGAGACAATATTTTTAACTAAACTAGCCAATTAAAAGTAGGGAGCTATTACGTACAAAGCTCTGTTCAGTCTGTGATTTTATCGTATGACCATAAAATTATACTTTTACGGTCCCTGACCGACGGGTGGTAAATTAATGTCGATGTCAGGTCATTTTACATGGAAACTTATGGGCCCAGGACCATAATATACTTGGAAACACACGAAACACATGTCCCAAGAATCATTTTATTGAAAAACTTAATTAATTGCCCAATAAAAGCACGGGGCATGTTGGTTTTAGAGATTTGATCGGTCAGTTAATCTGTCATTGTAGTTTTTTTTAATGGGAGGTTTGTTTGTTGGTTCGACTTTGTGGGTTTTATGGTCATTACAATTGCCTATGGTCAGTTGACAGATGATGACGACTTATTAATTTATTAACAAAGCCAATGGAAATGAATTAAACATTAAATTGACAGATGCTTACGTCGAATTATTTATTATAAACACGCTGTGTCTCGCGGTTCCATCCGCGTGAAATTTAATTGATATATTTTCAAGAGTAAATCATATACTACTTAGGTAAAATGTTAATGTAATAAGTACTATTGCTGTATCATAGAAATATTGTTATTGCATCCTAATGATTTCAAAATAGTAACCATGGAGTTTCTTGCCGGTTCTTCTCCATGGAAACGACCAACCCGAACCGTGCACCTTTTTCGACGTTTTATAAGTGCCCACCTAAGCCTATGTGAAATAAAAATAATTTGATTTTGGGAAGGCAGAGAGAATAGAGCGCCAGTTTTATGCCTTTGATAAAGGGCGTTGGTACATCTCTACCTTGTCCTCTTGTGGGAAGGCGTGAAGATATACCTATGTAACCATTGAAACGACTTTATTATTGAGCCGTAGCAAATTCATGCCCCGGTGGTCTGTATCAACGTGTTTTTCTTAACTTAAGTACAGTGATCTC
>JACCPG010008969.1:0-20751 GCA_016069955.1 Drepana arcuata
AAACCTGCATACGTCTGAGAAGAAATTCAAAGGCGTATGTATGGACGTGCTTGAGTAACGGCGATGGACTCGCCATCTGTCACGTTGGCACCTAATATACCTCTGGCGGAAAGTGGGTGTGTGGGTATTACCCATACACCTCTGCCTACCCCTTCGGGGACCCTTGTGGGAAGGCGTGAGGATTTATTTATGTTGTTAGCTAACTAGCGTAGTAGCACGAGGACCCTAAGAGCCCATACTGGAGAACATAGATTGATCCTTGCTGCACGGAAAATTGGATTTTACGTGATTTTGATGATTTTGGATTGAGATATTAGTTTTGGTTTTGGTCTTCAATGCCGATAGAATGGGAACTCTTCCTAGCTAAGTCCATGTTCTTAGGCATATATGTTTTCATTGCTAACACCATTCATGGCTAACAAGTTAGCGGGGTACTGGGGGGTCGTGGTATACATCAAGTAACTGAACGCAGGAGTCTATATGGGAAGACTGTACCTTATTGATTTAAAATAGGTATTAACATTAATTTTAAAAGTGCCGCGTCTAAACTTACACTGCAAACATTATCATTATCACGATTTACTTTACAAAGCCAGATAATAAGATATTCATCGTCACTAAATTGATTTTCAATGTGACCTGTAGTACCGCTTTTATGAGTGTCCATATTGACCAAATCAGCGTTTTGACAAAGGTGTTGACTCTGGAAGAAGACATTTTTATATGTAATCTATATTATAATTAACAAGATATTGAAAGAAGAGTGAATGCAGGAAACATGGTGAATGGGGCTTTGCACTCCTTCATGGGCAGTCGGAATGTGTCTTTTAAGGCTCGTTTGGCTGTGCATGGGGGAGTGTTGGTTCCGACACTCATGTACGGAAGTGAAAGTTGGGTATGGCAGAAGAAGCATGAAAGCCGAATAAATGCAGTTGAGATGAGAGCGTTAAGAAGTATGATAGGAGTTAAGCTGAGTGACAGGATAAGAAATAGTGAGATAAGGAAACGTTGTGGTCTGAAAGATGTAGTGACAAAAATTGAGAAAGGTATGCTGAAATGGTTTGGCCATGTCGAGAGAATGAATGAAGAACGATTGACGAAAAAAGTGTATAAGGCGAGTGTGAATGAAAGTGTTGGAAGGGGTAGACCTAGACGGACGTTTCTAGACCAAATTAGGGACGTTTTGAAAAAAGGTCAGGTCAAGAGTACCCTAAACCGAAGAGCATGTATGAAGAGAATAATGAAAGTGGACGAAGCGAAAGAAGTATGTAAGGATCGTAGCAAGTGGAAAGAAGTGGTCTCTGCCTACCCCTACGGGAAAGAGGCGTGATTATATGTATGTATGTATGTATGTATCTATATATATAAAATTTAATCACCGAAATGTTTGTACGCGCATAGCTTCCAAACGACTGCACCAACTCGGATAAATCTTTCTTTTATGTAACATTTATTGTCAGAGGAAGGTTTGTAAGAAAACAAAATTATAAATAAATATATATAATATTTCTTCTGTGCGTGTGTATGTCGCTGAACTCCGATTTTAATAAAATTTTCTATATGTCTTCAGGTGGGTTCGAGAATGATTTAGGTTCATAATTAGACCCGATAGGTGGCGCTGCGATCGTGTTTCAGAAATTGTTACTTTTTCAACCAGGCGAAGCCGGATTATACTTACGGGACTTTTTAGTAATATACAATGCTATACGGATATGTTAGACAATTAAAAGATCGATAAATTTAAGGATGGAAAAGCGATATTAAATCTTAAATTGGGATGATGAGAAAATGTTATGTGACTATGATGATAAAAATGAGAAAATATTTTGTGACTGAATAATATTACAATGTTACCACATTACCACATTCTTCTGATATCGATGATCTGTTTGAGTAGTAACACTTCGTAGAATTACTGTTTCTGATTTGGCAATTCGCGTTTGATGAGTTTCAGTTGGTAGCCTTACTGCTAGTAAAAGTAAAGGGTTTTGATCGTCAAGAGCAGAAGCCGAAAGAGAATCATCAGGTGATATATGTCTGTAAAATAAAACATGGATAGAAAGGACTTCTATAAAAATTGGTTCTAATAAATCTACTTCTCTAAGATATCTTCAGAGCTGCACGCCTTCCCAAAATATTCTTGAAATTGTAGTCAGAGATGCACTCATACTCTATCGCCTTCTAACATTACTTCACACACGTCTTTGAAATTCTTTGGAGACGTATGAGAGGAAACCTCACGCTGTTTTACAAGCTCGTGGTTCAGCAAGACATTGCACTCATGTTCAGAAAACTTTTTTAGACACCGCCATTTTCCCATATTTTTATGGCATTTACTCATAAGCGTTGGGTAAGACGTTAATGGTTAATCAAGTAAGTACTAATGAAGTTACCGATTTTCATTATAAATTGTAAAAACACCAATGCACTGAATTTCTGTCGTCACATTAGCTGCGTTCAGCACAATTTTTTGAATCATTCCTTCCTTCAGAATCAGTTTTGGAATTTTTGAGTGATCAAATCGGAAATGCAATAACACTGAGTCTGTGGCAACCATTTTAGAGCATTTTTCTACTGGGCATACAACAGGCCTAGGAAAAAAAAAATAAATATTAAAATGGTAAAAGACACGAAAAATTATTTCATTTTAAGTTTGATACCTGGGCGGTATGATGTGGTCAGAGTATGTTTTGCTGCATAGCACAGTATTTGATTGACAACTTATACTGGAGACACTATCTTTATAGTTTGGGTTTTTAAAGCTCACCATTGTTTCAACGTCAGGCTGAAAGCAAGAGTTGTTTAAGTAATCATTCAAGTTAAATGAACTCTTCTGCTTTGCTCACCTTTTTGTCAAAGTCTTGCGTTTGTTGCTCGCTGAATTCACTGAAACTTATTCTCTTTTGAGTCCTTTGCTTAACTTCTGCAATATGATTGGACGTTAGTAGATTTGAGCAATTCTATTTTATAAAAATAGCCTATGCACTTTTGCAATATAGAAAAAAAAATACTGTACTTCCCGTAAGAAATATCAAACTGAGAGTGAAAACTGCATCAATACCCGTTAATTTATTTATTAGAATAAACATACGTACAAATTGCGTACAATCATTACTGTTGTACCCAATGCGATAGTGTATTAAGTTTAAATAATAACTATTAAGTCTATGGATGACTTCACTTCGGGTTCGTAGGGCACTTGTCCGCAAAAGCGACGGAATAGTTAGTTAAGTACCTAGATTTTGAATTTCTCAAAAAGAGGTGGTGGAGGCACTTTGTTATACAAAGTTATGAGGAGACCAAAAACTATAGATTATACGTCACGCAAATGCCATCACCAGTAACTTACAGTTCTACTTTCTTTTTCACTTACGGTCTTGTATACTTGCTTCGTTACAGTCACCACTTGCAAAATCTTTTGATGGCGTGCAGTGTGAAATTGAATTAAAATAATTCGCAGTTACGTGGTGAGTATTGTCACCATATTCTTTGATATTATCTGGAAACAGGATGATTTTCTGTTAATAGACATATAGGAGAATATCTAATGCAAAATTATACTTAGTTAAATATTTTTTTCTTTTATTCTATGAGCCGTGGTGGCCGAGTGGTTTGAGCAGTTGCCTGCGACGCAAAGGTGGCAAGTTCGAACCTCGACTCGATTAAACTGAAGAATGTTTGAACTTCGTGGTGAAATTAAAATATCTGTACAGGCAATCTACTTACCCATATTTCGACAAATGTCACATGTTATTTGACCTGTATTGTATACGTAGAGTTTAGCCTTACAAGAATGCTTCCGGCATAAGGAGCAATGCAACGACTGTTGCCGAGGACACAACTCACTTCGACACTTATGAACCTGTAAATTAAGAAATACACCTGGCACAGCTATTCACAAGCATGTAAATTATATTCCAGCATTTGCAAAAAAATGCAAATGCTGGAATGTGGATAGTGTAAGAGCTACAGTATTAAGCAAATCTTTTTGAATTTCCTATGAAAATTCAATACAAAACCAATACACCTCCCATACCAACCGAGTCTACAAAATATTTTACTCTCTTTTCGAAGAATCTAGAGAGCGAATTAAAATATATATATATGTATAAATTACGTGTCACGTTGTTTGTCCGCGATGGACTCCTCCTATACTAATTAACGATTTTAGTAAAATTTGAACACCGTGTGCAGTATGATCCAACTTAAAAGATAGGATAAGTTACATCACAATTGGACCCGATAGGTGGTGCTGCGTTCTTGTTTCAGGAAGTTTAACTTTTTCACCCGGGCGAAGCTGGGCGGGGTAGCTAGTATATATATATATGTTTAATTATAGCTATTAAATATTAATTGGCGCTCTATACTCTCTGCCTACCCCGTTAGGGACTTGGCGTGATGATATGTATGTATGTATATTAAATATTAAATTGGTATAATGTCGAAACCACATTGCAGGTTTCGTCGATTTCTAAGATTTCGATGAATTACATGTACATTCAGGAGCATTACAGTTAGAGCGTTATCGAACGGCGTACTTAAACTAGTCAAAATCACCCAAGGAAGTAGATTGTCAGTACTATATAACGCTTTAGTTACGTATCTTAATTTCCCATTTATAGTAAGGAGCAGTATACGTTATTGTATAACAGTAATTTGTATGCAGGAGTTATCTATTCGATCGTGATCAGTTGATCGATCCAGATATCGGAACGCGATATACCTGCAGATGACCGTGTTTTTCCAGAATAGAATTGTTATTCCATACCTTCTAGAGTCAAGTAAAAAGTAGGCAGAGGTGTTTTATTATACAACTTAATTTATCAATCTTTGATAATTATTAACTACCGTGGTGGCTGAGTTATACGAATAACATTATAAGGATTGCAAGCTCCAAGACCGACTGTACCAATGACTTTTCCTGAACTTATGTACAGTGGTTAGTCACACCACGACCTTTACGGTGAAGGAAACACTGAAGAAAATCAAAAGACGTATGTAGTCATATTTGAGTAACGGCGATGGACTCGCCAACTATCACGTGGGCACCTAAAATATATCTCCGGTACTACCACTGCCTACCCCTTCGGGGACCCTTGTGGAAAGCCGTTAGCATATTATGTATATCCTAAAATCTATTGCTTAATTATACTTGAATAAAAATTGCAATATCGTCATCGTCATAAAGAGGCCCCTGGTACAACTTTTAAAAAATCTGTTTTCCTTTCAACTAACCGAGGCAATAGCCACGTCTAATTACTTTAACCAAACTCGGTCGCAAAAGTACTAAATTTGAAAATTGTAAGTAAGTTTTGTATTAGTCGTTATGTAGGTCTCTCCTTGGTTATGCTAACAAAGGTATGTGTGTTCGTTATGTTGTATTTATCGGTACTTGTGTAGAAAGCGTTCTTCTTAATAGTATACTAGTGTAGCTGGCATATTGAGTTTACATCCGGACTATTCTATGACGAAATAGCAAGTGTTTGTTGAATAATAAAGACTACTAACTGATTTTTTATCTAGGGCTTTGTTCAATATCTAGACTACTCGTAGAGGTCTTATAGTAAGAATAGTCTCCAAAGTGTAAATATGCGGGTTCTAATATAGAATTTAACACAAGGAGTCTTATAGTGAGAGGGACATTATAATAATGTGAAAATGAGCCGTGGTGGCCGAGTGGTTCGAATAGTTGCCTGCGACGCGAGGTCGCAAGTTCGAATCCCGACTGTATCAATGAGTTTTTCTGAACTTAAGTACAGTGATTAGTCACAACACGAGCTTTACGGTGAAGGAAATCATCGAGAGGAAACCTGCATACGTCTGAGAAGAAATTTAAAGGCGTATGTATAGTCGTGCTTGAGTAACGGCGATGGACTCGCCATCTGTCACGTTGGCACATAATATACCTCAGGCGGAAAGTAAAAAAAAGCCTACCCCTTCGGGGACCCTTGTGGGGAGGCGCGAGGAGCATAGCAAAGCATATTATATGTAAATGTTCGGGGGTGTCTTATACATTCGCCCTTTGCCACGCTGTCATTAATAGGCTAGGTCTTCAGGAACCTCTTGTATAAAATCTAAAATATTCACATACCTTTTTCAACATGATAATAAAATATTAAAATAGAAAAATACGTTTTATAAACATTTGACATTGACAACTTTAAAAGAATTACAGTAAAATTGGCAACAGATTATTAATCACATAACATTCTACTAAATGCATTACTTTAGTCTTTGAATACAAAAAAGGGTGGTAATAAGTTTTAATTTCGGTTCGATGGATTTCGGGGATGCGGGAAGGCATGAGGATATAATAATGTGGTAAATAAGTTTCATGTTTAATTGTTACAAACAACAGCCCATTATAATTATCAACTTAATGCATACATATAATCACGCCTCTTTCCCGTAGGGGTAGGCAGAGACCACTTCTTTCCACTTGCTACGATCCTTACATACTTCTTTCGCTTCGTCCACTTTCATTATTCTCTTCATACATGCTCTTCGGTTTAGGGTACTCTTGACCTGACCTTTTTTCAAGACGTACCTAATTTGGTCTAGAAACGTCCGCCTAGGTCTACCCCTTCCAACACTTTCATTCACACTCGCCTTATACACCTTTTTCGTCAATCGTTCTATTAATTTAAGAACTGAATTAAAAAGCGAGACAACACCGTATACAAAAATGTTGCAAAGTTAAACCTTACATACATTATTTAATACAAGGGACATCTAATATTAAGGTAACGATTATGTTCATTATACCAATATCGGTCCCCATCGAAACCGCGACCTGCGCACTGGACCAGACAGCCTCCAAATCTCTGGTTATGTTTTGATGATAAACCGAAAAATAATAATCCTTTAATAACTCGAATTTATCGCTACATTTATGTTCAATTAAACGTTACGAGTTCGTTTAACAAGTGCGTAACAGTAGGCAGCGTAACGCATTACTCTAATAATTAGTCGGTTTTTCAAGCAAAGATTAGTTACGAACCCAGATTGTTGCACGTTATTGTTATGGGTGATGATAGCCACTCTACTATGTACTGTATGTTCATACATACAGAATATTATTACCAAGTCCCACACACAGTAGGCAAAGAGTAAAGCGTCAGTTCTCTCTAGACTTTTTTAGTAGTCTACCGACCGCTTCTGCTCCGAAAACTTTTTAGAACAAATCAAATTTGTTTTTACTCTGTGAGTATTATTAACATAAAATAAATTAGTTTGAGCCCTGGTTTAAGTTGTCGCCTGTATAATAAAGTAAGTACGCTCGAACCAAGCTAGAGAGCTCTAACAATGAGTTTTTTACATATGTAAGGTACATACATACCACGGAGTCAACGTTGAAGGAAACATCGTGAGGAAATCAGCATGTATACGTATTTATACATACAGTGCAGAGAGGTTTTCTTCCGCAAAGATCTTTGTATGATTAATCACTGAACTTAAGTTAAGGGTAGCACTGTCGGGATTCGAAATTTCAATCTTTCTGTTGCAGGCTATGCTGACATTACGACTTAAAAAAACATTGAAAATTTTTTTCCTCAATATTACTTAAATAATACGAAAAGCACCTAATATACCTCTGGCGGAAAGTGGGTGTGTGGGTATTACCTATACACCTCTGTAGGCAGAGGTGTATAGGGTATAGTATATATATATATATATAAATATCCCTTAGGGAATACTTGTGGGAAGGCGTGAGGATATATATATATATATATATATATATAATTAGAGTATAAAGACTGTGTGTTTGGCGGCTCACTACCTTGTCACATCATTAGTTGTAGTAAGGAAAGTGGGCTACACGACTCTTACGCAACGGTTCTCGCGTATTAGTGACATATTGTAATAGCACTCGGATATACGACAATCCGACAATTTCATTGAGTAACCGGGTGAAATAACAAAAATCGTTATAAAATAACAAGGCATTCGATTTCCGCTCTCTTGGAAGCCAACATTTACTTATACAAAGAGGCGAGAAGATTTATGTTTGTTTGTTTGTCTGATCGCGCTTGTCTCTCACGCCTTCCCACAAGGGTCCCCGAAGGGGTAGGCAGAGGTGTATAGGTAATACACACCCACTTTCCGCTAGAGGTATATAACGCGCTTGTCTCAGTAACGCTAATCCAATTTATAAAATACGTTTTGCGTTACATAACTTGTTAAGGAAAATTATGGGCTATATATATGCTGCTACCGAAAGGAGCAAAGCGATTCCCATAAATCCAGAATTAGATTTAACGCGGGTGAAATCACAGGGCATGCTAGTGGTGGATAAAAGCTCAAGTGCATAAAAAAAAAAAACAAAATACATATTTTATTCAACGTAAGGGACACAGGGAATACTTATTGAACGTCACATATTTAATATAAACTAAAGTTACCATATGTTGACTCTCAAACACAGTAGAAATTGTTTAGTATACCTGTTAGCTAGGGTGGTTGATGAATGACCCAGTTCTATGCTAATGGTGGTGACTTCCCGCCCGCAATAACAAATTCATAACATTTATGTTAGCAACTTATTTCCTCGTTGAGTATCTTCGCTACGCATTAAATACATAAAAACTACTGAACAATTCTTGAGGCGTATTTCCCGTTTAATACTTATTAAGGAAGGTTTAAGTCACTTACTCTTTCAATTGCACCCGGACTAGACTTAAGTAGAATCATATTAAGAACAATATAAGTATTTCTTTCGGTCGCCAATATTTGGCTTTGCATACACTTATAGGTATTGAGTGTAAATTATACGTGTATTATATCTATTTCGCGTGTGTATTATCAGTAATGCAACATCATGCATGTTGTTTATACGAGTATTGCATGTTATTACAAGATTGATGTAACGGAGTATTGTTTTTACTCATTGCTTCTTATTACTATTAAGATGTATGTCCGCTTTATAGTAATAATAATAATATAATATGTCCTCACGCCTTCCCACAGGGGTCCCCGAAGGGGTAAGCAGAGGTGTATAGGTAATACCCTCACACCCACTTTCCGCCAGAGGTATATCAGGTTCCAACGTGACAGATGGTGAGTCCATCGCCGTTACTCCAGCACGACTATACGCCTATACGCCTTTGAATTTCATCTCAGACGTCTGCAGGTTTCCTCTCGATGTTTTCCTTCACCGTAAAGCTCGTGATGTGACTAATCACTGTACTTAAGTTTAGAAAATCTCATCGGTACAGTCGGGCTTCGAACTTGCGATCTTTGTGTCGCAGGCAACTGCTCGAATCACTCGGCCACCACGGATCTTTATTGCAAGCATTTATATATTTATGGCAGCTTTATAGTAAAAAAACACAAAACAATCTTAATAAATAAAAATAACCCTACCAAGTTAAAAGTGGTAAAAAGTCATGCCAAAGAGGTAAATTCTCTAATAATGGTGATCAGTGTAGGTATCTAATTTAAGCATCGCTTACGTTTTGATCTATGTACTTATTAAAAAGTAATATTTGATTAAATTTTAAACCTTTTAAGCTTTGCTCCATTAACCACCTGTAACTGTACTGTCAGTGCTAGCAAATCCAATTTAATTAAGAGCCGCAAAGCAGGAGGTAAATTGATGAACAGTCCTGGTCCACATAGCCTCTATACACTATTTTTACATGAAAATCGTAAATGTTAGAAAATCCCTTCGTAAAATAATTCAGATTAGCATTATCATAGTAATTAAGTAGACTGTCAGTCCTGGTTCAAGCCCTAGGCTTTGTCAATGAGTTCTTTTGAACTTGAAGTATAATTGAAATATAACACAGCAAGAGTAGATATTCAAAGACATGTAAATTGTATCTGAGATACAGAGATTTTTAAAATTAGCATCTTAATAAATCTCTTGCTTATAGAGGCTTCCTACTCATATACTTCCTCTCTTCGAGGAAGGCGTGAAATGTTAATAGTAAATAATATTCATTGATATTATAGAGCAAGTGGGTGTGTGGGTATTACCTATACACCTCTGCCTACCCCTTCGGGGACCCTTGTGGGAAGGCGTGAGGATATATTATTCATTATAGAGCATGTTTATTAAGGTCCATTGTAAGTTTTTCCGATACTGTTTCCCTCCCTTCTTATGCACATATATAAATGCACCGTTAAGTTTCTCTCGATACATTCAGAGCATTGCTTTTGTACCGCGTGTTTCGTTTTTGCGAACTCAGTGTAGTGTCGTTACTAGAGTCAGTGCTAAGCAGGAGAAATGGCCATAAAGGTATATTATTTTAGCCTAAAACAAAAAAAACTATTAACTAGTAAACAAGTTCAGTTTCAGATCTAATATTTAAGTTATCTTACTTATATCTTGAATTAATTTATCATGAATAGTAAATGTAAATAATAGGAAAATTGAATTTATTACTATTATTTATATGTGAGGAGAAAACATTTCATGGAGTGCCTACATTCAAATGAATCGTTAGGATTATTAAATTATATGTATATCGACGGCATTGCCCTTCCTATAAGGGTAGATGCAAGGGGTGTAACAACATACTCTCTTTTTCAAAGACATGTTTAGGTGCCACTGTGACTATTGGAGAGTTCGTCACTGTTAAGTATGACGAGTTATAGGTCTTTGAATTTCTTTTTAAACGCAGGTTTCATTACCACGTTTTCCTTTATTGTAAAGCTCGTGATGTAATAAATCTCTGTACCTGCTAAGTATTCAGAAAACTTTGGTACAGGCCCCCGGAGCTTGAACCTATAAATATACTACCTACAAGTACATTACTGGATACTACGTAACTGTTTTAATATACATGGGTGTCATCCATATGTATTACTAGCTGTGCCCTGCGGTTTGCCCGCGTAAATTTATTAAATTTTCTTCGTTTTTGTGATACCTTCCATTGAATGGAAATTCCATTAGCGATGCAAAATTAAAGACAAACTTTTTGTTTGATGTTTTTCTTCATAATTAATAACGCAATACATACTAGAGATATGATATAGCTAAAACGGCACTATATTTAATTGAAATACCAGACGCAACTGAAACTCCGCGCCAAAATGGAAAACAGTTGTGCCAATGTAAGAACAACAGAAAAAAAGGAAAAATTTAATTTGGAACATCCTCCATTGAATCATCCATTCCCAATACTTTTTTGACTGCATGTAAATGTATTGGGCAAACGGATAATCGACACCGTTTGAACAGGTTTCTTTATATTTAGCTCAGAGGAATCCTCGAGATCGGAATCACAGTATGATTTGACATATCCCCACTTACCTTCTTGCATTAACTAGCAAATATACGAATGCCGAGTAGAATTCATCAAAAATGAAATCGAAAACTGATATAATGGAAAATAGAAGTTGGTTACTTAACAGACACTGCAAACAGAAAAAGAGTTGTACGTAACTATTATGTATCTCGAAAGCGCATGTGGGAAATATTGTTTCTTTGTTATGCGCAGGCGCATTGATACCTCGTATAATTGACATATTGTTTGATGACAAAAAAGTGTTCCAGCAATTTTTTCCACACACTGCCATCTGCCAGCACTCTTTGTGATGTCAGAAGACAATGAACTCTTTCTTACATAAGTGCTTACCTCAACCTCATGGTTGAGGTAAGCACATGCTCATGCATTATTGAACAATATTGGTCGATAATCGGTCAAATGGCAATCTACTATATATAAAGACGAGGAAACAAAGCTTCTTTTATATCATCTTCATCATAAAATCTTGAACATATTATCAGAGGATGTACCTCCAAAGGACATAGGAAATAGAGCTAAAAAAAATTGCAACTTAGTCTATTAACATGAAAAATTCCCACGAAGTATCCCGGTAGAGAATCTTATAGTTCGAAATAGCATTGTCGCCAGTTAAGTCGCGGTTTAAAGTGTCGTACAAGTTACTTCCGATCAAACATTTTCAATTTGTTTATAATGTTATTCAATAATTTCGGTATACCTATCCGAATCGAGGGGTCGCCCAATTGCTCGGTCGCATTTCGCTGTGAAATCGAGATGCACAATGGTTAATAATATGTAACGATAACATTATAACTCTTAGCATGACATTTATAACAGCTGTTTTGAATTATTACATGCCAACATTCTTTCAAGAATTAATGAAATATTATATAAATCCATTGCCCTCTTGCATAATGGATGACAGTTACACTCAATAGTAAGGATCTTGTCCCCTAGCTCTTTAGCAATTTGTGCTATTGTACCAGGCTCAAATATAAATATAAAACTTTTATATTTTCCAGTTCGCAGTCGTAACCCTAGCAATAGTGGTGTGCATCGAAGCTCGCCTCTTTACATACTTACGACCAGCGAAGCCAACGGCCGACCTGCTCCCAGCCTCGACGCTGGTCCACGCTGAGCCTCGATACGGCTATGACCACCACCACGTGTCCGAAGACGAACACGTTGACTATTATGTAAGTATATTATTCACTATATTTACAGTGTTTAACATACGGCCCTCCCATGAGTTCCTATTTCAAGGATGGGAACGTCGAGAGTACTCGAAACCGGCGCGTATTTATAGAGATTAATAGTTTGGATGGAGCCAACATGTCTCAAGACTTACCTTGAGAGACCTGGTGCTCTACCTCTGCCTGCATGATGATTTGTATGTGCATAGACTGTGTTTTATATGAAAAATCCGAAGAAGTAATATTTTCACAGCAATACAAGTGCCAGCTAGTGCCAGGGTGCCTATAGGGGAGACTAAGGTTTTACATTTGTTGTTGTTGAATATTATTGAAACTCACTTCACCGAATGACATACAATATTGTTTCAGCGCCTATGCGTAAACCAGAATTACTTTACTGTTATTATTAATACTAATGGCAATACCATGTCATGGTAAGACCCCAGACTTCTGTACCAATGACCGCGGGAACTCGTAGTACGGGGAAACTCATAGCTTGCTTGTAAAATGTTTCTTTCAATATTGGATTCATATATGTACCTATATGAAGAAAGTAAAGTAAACATTTTGTTAACTTATGTAATAGATTAATAAGTTATATGTAGTATCAATAAATCGGTCCAATTGGTATAAGATCCGGTTAAACCGGAACATAAAAAGTTTCACAATAACTAAATATGTTTCCTCTGCGAGCTGAAACACTAAACTACACAATAATAACACCCACTTATGCAAAATAATTAACAAAAAGCAATCAGATTGTATAATACGTAGATTCATTAAAGCTTGCGATAACCGATTTATGTAACACTGAACGCTATATTGTAATTATCAACATAATATCGCGCAGCTTACTTCGAGATAATGAAATTTAATTATGTATATATATTTCCCCGTGATTTTATTTATAAGTAAAAAATCACACGTCGTAATTGTGTTTGATACACGTTTGATATTCGTTTCAAATTATTTTATTCGTTAGCATATGTACCTACATTGTTCTTACTTTAGTCTTTTAGAGTTGCAACTATTATGTATTGTATTCCCACTGCAGTCACAAAATTGTGATTTACGTCGCAGTTTGCGTCCGCGCACTTTCATTGGTGATCTTTCCTCGACATTAATTGAGGAATTTCAGGTGTAATATACCTAAGCATAATTTTTTGGCACTCGGCAATCAAGATTTTTTGCTGCTTTAGATACCTACTTGTAACCTTGGACATGTTTTGTCGCTTGTTGCTTTAATCTTTACGTAATGTTTTAAAATGAAATAATTTCCGACTAATGATCACAATATATGTACTGATGATACTATATTATGGTCCCAATAAAAATAAACTTAATCCATGACATATATTTAAGTTGATTAATTAATTTAAAAATCGTTTTCTCAGTTCTTTTTCAACTGGGAGGTACCTACGTAGGAGTAACATAAAGTATTTCCAGCGTTGAGTACGGGCGAAGAAGCAAAACGTATGAAAAAACAGGAGTTTCCGACAAGATGGCTTCCTGTGTTCCGCTTGATGATACTTCAGATTACGTATGCCCCGCTTTATGTTATAGTTCTACGAGATACACTCAAGCGGAATTAAACAATTAACTTAGGATATCTTTTTATGCAAATATTTTTCTACACCCATATTAGATTTTATTACAATAATAAAAATATAAAAAGTCAGATAAAGAGAAAAAGATAAAAAGAGCATTTGAAATTAAACTATTAACAATATCTGACGTTCAGTTATGATCCGATGCAATATCAAATTATCCTAGGTCAAAATAGAATCGTCACGTCATTGTAGGATTAAACTATTACTCCATCTTGGGTCCTTATAAATTACAACTTGGATGAAGATGTTATTTTTGGGATGTATTGGAAAGACATTAAGTGGGTCTGCTCATAACAAAAAATACTGTGCCTACGTGTTTATGACTGAGACGTTTCGTTCATTCGCGGTTTCAAGTAAGTATCGTAAGTTGCGCAAACGCACGCGGCATAAACGGTTTCTGCGCATGCGATGGTAACGCTTCCTAATATTGAGCTCATTAACACATGTCTATATTTGAATTATGAGCAGGTGGTTGTAGTTTTTTAGTCTGATAAATAAACACGTTTAACTCTATCATAACAAGCGGAATACGCCAGTTATATAAAACACATGTTATAAGTAAGAGTATACGCGGAGATTCTGGATATCTTTTTCCCACTCCAGTTGACCTAGTCCTAAATTAAGCAAAGCTTGTGTTACGGTGACTAGACAACAATATATCTTCGAACTCACAATGACGTGTGAATTACTGTCATTCAAATCCAAATTCAAATTAAGTAGATTATAATAGGTAAGGAAGTTATGATTACTTTACATATATATACATAAATACATAGGACATCCAAGATTAAGGTACAAATCGTGTTCATCACACAAATATCTGCCCTCAGATATTAATAATAATAGGGAATCGTAATAATGCAGACATCTATCGCAAACAAACGTGATCCCCTCCGAATGATGAACAATGTAGCCCTCCGATCACACTGATTAACATAACCTCAAGAAAGAGAAAGGATAACCAAATATTCTTATGGATACTGTTACAATCGAGTGCAGTGGAACTGCTTGGGTTGGGTTGCCGTATATTAATATTTTAACTCCTTACTGTGTACGTTTAATGAAACGATCGATTGGAAAAATGCACAAGGTACACATGCCAGTATTCCAGCACTCTATACCAGCGAGCATGTATAAAAAGTTATGAATGTTGATGAAGCGAAAGGGGTCCGTAAGTCTAGAGATCTGGCGTGTTTAGTCTCCTTACCTAGCACGTGAGGGACTCGGCGTCATTATATGTATGTACATTTGTATTATTATTTTTCTATGTATTTAATATAAGTTCCTTGGGTTGCATTACAGGCCTACCCCAAGTATGCGTTCAAGTACGGAGTGAACGACTTCCATACTGGTGATATCAAGACTCACCAAGAGAGCAGAGATGGTGATGTTGTCAAAGGTAAATTTGGTATATAAATACATGTATATATCAAGCAAGCTACAAGGGTCCCCGAAGGAGAAAACAAAGCAAATTCAACATTCCCTTTTCGCTGGAAGTAGTAATTAAGCAGCTTATTTAGGAGCCAACGGGTTAGTCGTCCTTCGTTTCTTATAAAACTAGCGCCATCTGCTAGGTAAACTAAGGCATCAAGTTCATCAAAAGCTAAGGCAGGTTACTTACGTACTATGTAGATATTGAATCAAAGATCGAGAGCTCAACTTTTTTGTGGTTTTGTTAGAGATCCTTTTTACTCCGCGTACCATCAGGAGCCTAGTACACATGTCAGCAGTAGGTACAAACAACCAGGTTGAACAAAATAATTGCTCGTGTAATATCATTATTAACGATGGTACCCGACTTCAGTAAGAGCTGTAACAACAACCTTTTAAGGCCCTAGTAAATGCAATAAACACTTTATTTCCAGGTCAGTACACAGTAGTGGAGCCTGACGGTTCTATTCGTACTGTGGACTACACCGCGGACAAGCACAACGGATTCAATGCTGTCGTGCATAAGACTGAACCTATCTCCGCCTATGAGGCAGCACACCTTCACCATCGCCATCATTAAATGAAGAACAATTGGAATCCATCCAATGACTACAAACATCCATCCATATGGCTTTATATACTCTAACTGTTTAGCTACTGCAGCTTATAGGGCTTCGAAAACTTCACCAATATTACAACTCAGCTATCAAAAATCAACTCGGGCTTCTTGTCAAGTATTTCTAAGTGATAGAATTGACTTGTTATTCGTGTTAGCTCGTATTGAAAATGCCATTGATAAATTAGTTTTTTTTGTGCTTTGAAATGAAACAGAATTTGGTATACTCTAATAGACACATTACTTTGAGTAAAACTATTTGTATGTTCGCCGTAGATGTGTTAATTGGAGTTTATTGGAGACAAAAATCCTCGTAATCGTACCATGATGTTATTATATGTAATCACGCCAAAGCCCTCATTGGGTAGGCAGTAGAGCGCAGCGCAAAATTCCTGTAAGCAATTGTTTAAGCTCGTAACCAAAACACTTTTGATGATACTGTGGAGTTTGTTTATTTAATTCTAGATTAATTTTAATGGATTAAGCAATTGTGTGAAATTGGTTTGTCATAAAAAACAGTTGATCTCCAATTATTAAGTATGGTTTTGATATTATTAGGTCTTCACGTCTTCGTAGAGAGATCGCCGAAAGATGACGTCGTCTTTTCGGTGAAAATAGTGTATATTTATTGTTGTGTTAAGTAATTCTAAACGCAAGTACCTGATTGTTTTTAATTTTGTTGTTATACTAACCTAGTATTGTAATAATATTAACCTTGTTATGCTAGCGATTGTTTTATAGCAATAAAATTGATAAATATATATGTTTTTATTTTTTAAATTGCTATTTAATTTATCTTTCGTAGCTTCAGGGAACATTTACTACTTTAACAATCAATTGCGAGACCAAAAGGCCTCTTCATATGAAGACGGGCTTCATATATGTGGAGTTAGGACCTAAATTAATTGGCGCAGCTGATTTGCGAGCTGGTTGGACGAGCTTTACAGTGAAGGAAAACGTCGAGAAGAAACCTGCATACTTTGGACAAAAAATAAAGGCATATGTATATTCTTGCTTGAATGGACTCCATATCTGTCACGTTGACATCTTAAATATATCTTTGGCGGATAGTGGATGTGTGGGTACTACTTACACATATCGGCCTACCCCTTCGGAAACCCTTGAACGAAGGTGTGGAAATATATAAAATGTTAACATAGCGCAATTAGGTCGTAAACTTATCGTTACAACATTTATTGTTAAGATTATGTGCTGTTTGAACAATAGCTATCACATATAAAACAATCACATGTGATAAAATCCTTACATGTATGTGGGAAATTCAATTCAAACTACAATAGACCTTATTTGAAGCGTGTAAGAACACTATCGTCATTGTCTTTTGAAGTAAGGTGTGTACCTACAAAGCAGATTGGAGGTTATACCTTATTTAAATAACCCTTTGTTATGCTTGAGAATTGGAAAAGTTTGTAAAAGGAATTAAATTTATATTCCAATTCTTTTAGACAACCTGAATGATTAAATTATTTATCTCATTTGCCCATCCCGTCAGAAAAGTGCCCCATGCATGAAAGCTTATTATAAAAATCTAATTAATTTACGGTGAAGGAAAACATCGAGATGAAACTTGCATATTTGCATGTTTGGGAAGAAAAAATAGACGTATAGTTGGCTTGAGTGACGGCGATAGATTCGTCATCTGTCACGTTGGTACTTACAAAATTATCTCTGGCGGAAAGTAGATATGTGGGTACTTCCTATACACCTCTGCCTATTCCTTTGGGGGCCCTAGTGGGAAGGCGTAAGGATATATATATTTTATAATTTATTCCATACAAACCATTCATAATTTAGTGAATCAATTTGTAAAAAACGCACCAATCAAAAAAGAAATCCGTGCAAAGCCGGGCGAGATTGTTAGTATTCAAATCAAATAATTAAAAAAACAAACATCACAAAGCCTAGCCTTCGTTGCGCTAATCAATCAAAACAAAGGTAAGCATCCTATTTACGTTTCCTTGGCAATGAGGATGTACCAACCTTAGAAGACTGAGGACACTGTACTGGAAACAATTATAAACGGCAAAGTTTGATTCGATATGTGCCTGGTAACAGGGCCTGGATGGACAAGTCTGAATGTGATTGATGACTAGACTAGAGAGAACTTGCTCTACACTCTCTACCTACGCCGTGAAGGATTTAGTGTGTATAAAATCTGATATGAGCTCATTGAAATATTTCTATAATGGCGATCGCTTGGTCAGAATGCTAATTCCGAAACTAGACGTCGTGGTTTCGATTCCCGCTGGGAAGATTAATACGATATGTTTCTGATATCAAGGTTTCAATATCTATAATATTTAAAATATGATCCGTTGGAGACATTTCTGTCGGAACGCATGCTCGACTAGTAGGTTAATGCAAATATAGGAAATTTAAAGTCGTGGGTTCCATTATCGCAGTTCTGCGATAATCGAACCCACGACTTTAAATTTCGAACATTCGTATTTTACCTAGGAGTGTCTTTTTAGTTCAGAGTACATATATTTACAAATTATATAAGTATTTTAATCGTTGATAAGTACAATATTTCTATAAGTAAAATATGTAAGATTTTTTTCGATACTTCAATGACGAATGTTCCCAGCGCTTCTTAATTACAGACCTCAATGCTTTTCGTATATGGAGCTGCATTTAGTGCCAATTGTTCAGCATGTCCGGTGTATTAAAACAGCCGCTGACGTCCTCGAAGAATACATTACAGTACTAAAACCATTTTGATCCTTATTAGTCTGCACCTTGAGAACAAAACTGATACAATGCAATTATATTTGAATATGACCCTCCGTTTTCTAGTACTTATTTATCTATAGCTATATACATACATACATACATATCATCACGCCAAGTCCCTTACGGGGTAGGCAGAGAGTATGAACGCCAGTTCTCTCTAGACTTACATACCTCTTTCGCTTCGTCCACATTCATCAGTCTCTTCATACATGCTCGTCGGTTTTAAGTAATATTGTTATAATATTTTTGAATGTGTGCATTAATGATTTCTGAAGCGTACAACAACGTACTGCAACATACTACATGTGTCCTGGAGATACTTACAGTTGATAGATAGCAGTGGACTAGAGTGGGCTGATGATGATGATGATAATGATGATAGATAGTTGTCACCGTTTCTCAGAAAGGACTTTCTTAGGTACATCTTTCTACACCAAGGCCGGATTCCTTTGACGTTTTTCTATTTACTTAATATAAATATCAAAGGTCGAATATCAACAAGGGAATGGCTCGGTTTTTGTTTTAAAAAAAAAATAAATATAGTTTTTTCGCCGGTTTTTTTTTAGGTATTAGCCTGACAAGTGGCGATGACGCCTATCTCAACTACGACTATGCGTACGACTCGAAATTGCTCCTAAAATGTCTGCTTTCTCTCGTAATTTCCTTCACCATTTCTGATACATAACTATACTATGTAAGTATGTACACAAAAACTGATCTGATCTGATCTGATCTGATCTTAATGTAGGCATAATTAAATGTCTTCAATCTATCTGTCAAAACTGCGGAATTGAAACAGCAACATATTAGGAAGATTGCGTGCTTGTACGCGAGATACGTTTCGTTCTCACCCTAATTACACTTCTAGGTAGAGACTACATCTCAGCAAGCGCGGGTAGCTGCAATGATGCGATATTTAATGTTGATACTAGAATAGCTGAGCTTCCTAGTATGGTGTATTTTGAATACTGTTATTTTGAATGTAAGCGATTTCAGTTATACAATTCATATAGCATGACTTTATCCATACATCATTGAATTTCTTTTGAAACATTGGCAGGCTTCCTCAGGATGTTTTCCTTCACCGTAAAGTTTGTGATGTGATAAATCACTAGATTATGGATCTTTGTTATAGTCCGGGTTTGAACCAATTTTTCATTGCAGGCGATTAGAACCAATCGTCCACGATAGCTTTAAGTAAAGAATTCCATTAAAATTGTATAGTCTAGAATAATAATTATGGTCACGGTAAACTTTTCATCAATGTCGTTCAAAATATTTTTTTAATTCGATAATTATGTATTATCATGTCCTACGTATCTAGTATACCTAGTAGTATATTTGAATTCCAAAAATTAAAACCCGTCGATCACACAACAGCACCAGTGCTAAATTATCTACATACCTGTCCATTGTAGCGTGTGAAACTTTTCTCAGCTAAAGGAAATTTAATTTTCGGATACCTGGCCCCGCCCACCGAGGCTAGCGTTCTCTCAAATAAGGCCAGATATAAATGCCTGGGAGCCCTGTATTGTACTCACAGTTAGCTGCAGTTGCCTGTACCCAGTGTGACAATGTGTCGGTTCTCGTGTTTGTATTTCCTCGCGTTTGCTAGTGTCTGTGGTGCCGGCAGTGCTAAGTTGGGTGCCTTCAACCAGCCCCCAGGTGCTTACGATTATTATGTGAGTATGTTATCTAAAACACGTAGAACATATCATTACACCTCACGGATAGCCAGGGAGAGTGAAGCGTCAGTCTTCTCTAGACTAACAAACCTTTTTTGCTGTATCCATATCTTGATATTTGCTCACAGGTTTCGAGCGCATATGTTTGTATGGAATAATATCATTATTTTTCATTATCTGTTTTGTGTATCAGATGTGATCTCATTTATTTAAATAATTAAAACGGCATAA
>JACCPG010008970.1:0-15244 GCA_016069955.1 Drepana arcuata
GACCAGGGTTCCAACAACATCGCCGACACCCTGCGCCGCGCGCCTGGCGTCAGCGTGCAGAACTACGACAGCGAGCGCTGGGAGTTCTCCAGCCGGGGCTTGCCGATCACCAATTTCCAGTACGACGGCGTCAACTCCACCTATGACGGCGTGTACGATTACGGCACCACCAGTACCGACATGGCGGTGTACGACCACCTGGAAATCATCAAGGGTTCGGCGGGCCTGTTGAGCGGCTCCGGCGACCCCTCGGCCACGGTCAACCTGATCCGCAAAAAACCCACCCGCGACTTCAAGGCGTCGGTCACCCAGACCTTCGGTTCCTGGGACAATTACCGCACCGAAGGCGACATCTCCGGCCCCCTGACCGAGTCTGGCAATGTGCGCGGGCGCTTTGTCGGCGTGTACCAGGATCGCCAGTCCTACCTGGACCACTACCAGAACACCAAGGACATCGCCTACGGCATCCTCGAAGCGGATCTCACCCCCGACACCCTGCTGACCTTCGGTATCGACCAGCAGGACACCCGCTCGCGCGGCGCCAGCTGGACCGGTTTCCCGATGTATTTCAGCGACGGCTCGCGCACGAACTTCTCGCGATCGTTCAACCCGGCCGCAGACTGGAGCCGTCGCGACTTCCAGAACCAGACGATCTTCGCCTCGGTGCAGCAGAAGCTCGCCAATGACTGGTCGCTCAAAGTCAGCCTCGACCGCAAGCGCAGCCAGCACGACACCTTGCTCGCCTCCGCGAGTGGCGGCAACCCCGATCCGGTCAGCGGCGAGGGCATGTACATGTTCATGGGCAAGTACAAGGGCGACCAGGTGCAGAACACCCTGGACGTCAACCTCAGCGGGCCGTTCAGCCTGTTCGGCCGCGAGCACGAATTGATCATGGGCTTCATGGCCACCCGCTCGAAACAGGACGTGCCGGTATACGGTTCGATCTACCCACCGGTGGGCGGCAGCATCTTTGACTGGCACGGCGAATATGCCAAGCCCGACATCCCACGCAGCGGCCAGAACGATATCGTGCAACGCCAGACCGGCGCCTACCTCGCCACTCGCCTGAAACCGACCGATGACCTGGCAGTGATCCTCGGCGCGCGCGTGAGCAATTTCAGCGGTACCGACACCACCGATTTCTTTGACCCCGCCCAGGCCGACAACCGCGCCACCTACCACCAGAGTGGCGTGGTCACGCCCTATGCCGGGGTCGTCTATGACCTGAACGACACCTGGTCGGTCTACACCAGCTATACCCAGATCTATCGCCCGCAAACCAGCAAGGACGCCGACCGCAAACTGCTCGACCCGGTCGAAGGCCAGACCTATGAAGCGGGGCTCAAGGCTGCGTTCTACGGCGGCCGCCTGAATGCCAGCTTCGCCGCGTTCCGCATCGAACAGGACAACGTGGCCGAGTACATCTCGGGTTTCGAGAGCGACTCGATCTACCGCCCCATCGCCGGCGCCACCACCAAAGGCTTCGAAGCCGAGCTGTCGGGTGAAGTGCTGGACGGCTGGAACATCTCCGCCGGCTACACCTACCAGCACACCCGCGATGCCAATAACGGCTACGTCTACAGCTCGGTGCTGCAGACCACCACGCCGCAACAAGTCGTACGGCTGTTCAGCGCCTATCGCCTGCCGGGCGCCCTGGACAACATCACCGTGGGCGGCGGTGTGAACTGGCAGAGTGAGTTCTTCGGCAAGGTGTTCCAGCCGGACCCGAATGACACGGTCAACTTCGGCCACGACTCGCGCATCACGCAGGACAGCTACTACCTGGTCGACCTGATGGCACGCTATCGCTTCAACGACCACCTGAGCACCACGCTGAACGTGAAGAACCTCTTCGACAAGAAGTACTACACGGGCCTGGGCAACTTCGGCACCGGTTTCTATGGCGAACCGCGCAGCCTGCAGCTGGCGACCAAGTGGGATTTCTAGGCTGACGCCCCGGGCGGTCTGTGCAATCATCCCTTTCACTCGCTCAAGGGATGGAACTGCCGCCATGTCGCTGAACAGCCTTGCTCACCCTTCGCACTCGCCGCGCTTCTGGCGCGACGAGCGCTTGCCGTTCATCGAAGCGCGCACCATCGCCGATGGGCGCAAGGTCACCTACACGCGCCATGCCCACGAGCACTTCTCCATCGGAGTGGTCACCACGGGGCGCAGTTATTACCACTACGGTGCAGAGACGTTCGAGATCAGCGCCGGCACGGTGGTGTTGATGAACCCCGGCGATGTGCACGCCTGCAATCCCATCGACAACGAGCGATGGTCCTACAAGATGCTGTACATCGACACGCCCTGGCTGACCGACCTGCAGTACCAACTGGGGTTCAGCACCGACCAGGGTTACCGGCCATTCAATACGCCCTACACGCGCGACCCGGTGCTGTACGAGGGCTTGCTGGAGCTGTACCGGATGCTGGTGGATGAGCAGGCCGAACACCTGCAAAAGCAAAGCGCGCTGGTGAGTTATTTCAGCGAAGTGCAGCAACGCCTGAACCCTTCACCCGCCCCGATGCGCGAGGTCAACCACAAGCTGGAACGGGCCGCCGACTACATCTGCGAACACTGCACCCAGGCCCTGAAGCTGGAAGATATCTGCCTGGCCGCCGAGCTGTCGCCGTCGTACCTGATCCGCGCCTTCAAACAGTATTACGGGCTGACCCCGCATGCCTTCCTGGTCAACCGGCGCATCCAGTTTGCACGCACCCAACTGCGCAACGGCAAGCTGATCGCCGATGTCGCCCTGGCCGCAGGCTTTGCCGACCAGGCGCATTTCCAGCGCGCCTTCAAGCAGCATTTCGCGGCCACGCCGGGGCAGTACCGCGACGTCCTCAAGCCATCAGCAAATAACCCACACTGGCCACCAGCAACGCGGCCATCGAGCGGTTGAATACACGCACACCCTGGGGGTTGCCCAGGTAGCGGCGCAGGAACGTGCCGGCATAGGCCCAGCACGCCACCGACAGGTAGCAGATCACCAGGTAAAGGCCGGCAAACAGCCAGACCTGCCGAGCATCGCCGTCCGCCACAAACAGGCCCATGCCCGCCACGCAGGCCAGCCAGGCCTTGGGGTTGAGCCATTGCATGATCGCGCCGTAGAGCATCGACGGCGCCGTCGCGCTGCCGTCCGCGTCCAGGCGGCCATCGTCCACCGCGAGTTTCCAGGCCATGTAGAGCAAGAAGGCCACCCCGCCCCACTGGATCAACTGCGTCAGGAGCGGCCAGCGCACCAGCACTTCATGCAGCCCCAGGCCAATCAACACCAGCAACAAGGTGAAGCCGACGGCGGCGCCGAACACGTGTTTCTGGCTGGCGACAAAACCGAAGCGCGCGCCTGAACTCAGGGCCACCACATTGACCGGTCCGGGTGTGATCGAGGTGGCCAATGCGAAGGCGGCCATGGAAATGATCAAGCTCATTGCAGTTCCTTTTTATTCGGGCAGATGACGATGGAGCCACGGTAAAGGGCAAGGCACGCGGGGTATTGAACAAAATGACCCTTGTCGAAGTATTTTGTGTGCGCCCCTGGAGTCGGCCTCGCACCGCTCATGGCGCGAGACAGACAACGGCGGCGAAACCGTTCTGGCCCGGGCGCTTTAGACGCTTTTATTCCATTGATATAACTGCATTTTTTTCTTTCAGAATGCCGATCTCAATAGGCAAAAATGCGTATTTTCCACGCCTGGGCCGGTGCTAGAGTTCAGCGCCTACTCACTGCAATCAAAGGAATCGCCATGTCACGTCGCCTGCTGGCAACTGCCTGCCTGTTGCTGTCTTTCTCTGCGGTCCAGGCCGCTGAACGCTGGGAAACCCTGCCGCCGACGCCTGCCCCGGTGGCCGGCGCCAAAACCGGCTACGCCGCCGTCAACGGCATCAAGGTCTACTACACCCGCACCGGGCACGGATCGCCGGTGGTGCTGCTGCACGGTGGGCTGTCCAACTCCGATTACTGGGGCAACCAGGTCAAGGCGCTGGCGGCCAAGCACACGGTGATCAGCCTCGACAGCCGTGGCCACGGGCGCAGCTCGCGGGACGATAAACCCTACGGCTACGACCTGATGGCCGATGACGTGGTGGCCGTGCTCGACAGCCTGAAGATCCCGCGTGCCGATATTGTCGGCTGGAGCGACGGCGCCATCATTGGTATCGACCTGGCCCTGCGTCACCCGGACCGGATCGGCAAGGTGTTCGCGTTCGCCGCCAACACCCAGACCGCCGGGGTCAAGGACGGCGTAGAGAAAAACCCGACCTTCGCCGCCTTCATCGAACGCGCCGGCAAGGAGTACGCCAAGCTGTCGCCGACGCCTAAAGAGTACGATGCATTCGTCGAGCAGATCAGCCATATGTGGGCCAGCCAACCGAACTGGACCGACGCCCAGCTGGCGAGCATCAAGACGCCAATCCTGATTGCCGACGGCGACCATGACGAAGCGATCAAGCGCGAGCACACCGAGTACATGGCGGCCACCATCCCAGGGGCCGGCCTGCTGATCCTGCCGAACACCAGCCACTTTGCCTTCCTGCAGGACCCGGCGCTGTTCAATGCGGCGCTGCTGGGCTTCCTCGATAGCAAATAGACCCTGCCCCCTGTCGGCGCGCACTCACTGCGCGCCCACAGATCACATAGACGGCAATCGCGCCTGGCTGACCTGCGTGACGATATCGTCGAGGCCCAGCACCCGGCCATCCTCGGCTAGGATCTCGACCTTGCGCAGCGGCTTGAGCGAGCGCGCATCCAGCACGCGCGCGCCGGCCTGTTCGGGCTGCGTGTGCGCCTCCCCCCACTGCGCCAGCGTCACCAGCACCGGCATCAGCGCGCGGCCCTTGTCGGTCAGCTGATATTCACTGCGCGCACCGACTTCACTGGTTTGCAGCAGGCCCTGCTCGACCATGTCCTTGAGGCGCGTGGCAAGGATGTTTTTGGCCACGCCCAGGTGCTTCTGGAAATCACCGAAGCGCGTCACGCCGGCGAATGCATCGCGGATGATCAACAGCGTCCACCAGTCGCCCACCACGTCCAGGGCACGGGCAACGGGGCAGCCATCGCCTTCCAGGCATTTGCGTTTCATCGTCGGGCCTCCCGGCATTGAAAAATCTGGTTGCATTATAGGACCAACAGCCTCAGGATAAAAACGGTTTCATTATTAAACCTAATTCGCAGCCTGGAGTTCATCATGGATATTCGTGGAAAAGTGGTATTGGTCAGCGGCGCCAATCGCGGCCTGGGTAAAGCTTTCGTCACCGCCCTGCTGGCAGCCGGCGCCGCCAAGGTCTACGCCGGTGCGCGGGATCCGCGCAGCGTGGACATTCCCGGCAGCACCCCGATTGCCCTCGACATCACCGACGCGGCCAGCGTGCAGCACGCCGCCGAGCAGTGCGCGGACGTCAGTGTGGTGATCAACAATGCGGGCTTCCTGAAGTACGGTTCGTTGCTGGCCGAAGACAGTGTCGAAAACCTGCAACAGCACTTTGACGTGAACACCTTCGGCACCCTGCGCCTGAGCCGTGCCTTTGCGCCGATCCTGGCCAAACAGGGCGGCGGCGCGCTGATCAATATCCTCTCGGTGCTGAGCTGGCTGAGCCCGCCGGGCGCCGGTGGCTACAGCACTTCGAAATCCGCCCAGTGGGGCCTGACCAACGGCCTGCGCGGCGAGTTGCGCGAGCAGAACACCCTGGTGATCGGCGTGCACCCGGCCTACATCGACACCGACATGGTCGCTGATGTGCAGGCGCCTAAAAGCACGCCCCAGGAAGTGGTCGCCCTCACCCTGCAAGCCCTGGGCGAAGACCGCGAAGAAGTGTTGATCACCGACATGACCCACGCGGTGAAGGCGTCGCTGTCCACCGACAGCCCGGTCTACCTCAACCGCTGACCAGCGAAAAATGCGCGCCGACCCCGGCGCGCACACCCTCGGCCACGGCCAGCGCCAAGGAGCCGGCGGCGAGGGACGCGTCACCACAGGCAAACACGCCCGGCACTGAGGTCTGGCGCATGTCGTTGGTGTGCAGGTAAGCACCGCTGGGGCCATCGGCCAGTGCACAGCCCAACTGCGCGGCCAACGGGCTGAGCCGGGTCCGCGACATCGTGAAGATACCGTCGAGCTTGAACACCTGGCCGTCATCCAGTTCGAGGTCGGCACGCTCGCCGCTGATTCGCCGTACGCCGGCGCTTTGCACACTGACCCCACGTCGCGCCAACTGCGCCTGCTGCTCGGCATCCGGGGTGAATACGCCGTTGGTGAACAAGGTCGTGGCGCCCCAGTCCGGCAGCATCAATGCGTGGTGCATCGCCAGCGAAGAAGTGGCGAGAACACCGATACGGCCTTGGTCCAGCTCATAGCCGTGGCAGTAAGGGCAATGGAACACCCGCGTGCCCCAACGCTCCTGCAGGCCTTCAATGGCGGGCAATTCGTCGACCACGCCGGTGGCCAGGATCAGGCGCTTGCCCTGGAACGTACCGTTGAATTCAGTGCCCAGGCTGAAGCCCTGCGGTTCTACCGTCGCCTGAACCACGCTGCCCTGCACCCAGGTGACCGTCGGGTACTCCATTAACTGGCTGCGCCCTTCGGCGGCAATGGCCTGCGGCGACTGGCCGTCCTGCCCAAGAAACCCGTGGGACGTGGGCGCAAACCGGTTGCGCCGCTGCCCCGCGTCGATCACCAGCACCTGGCGCCGCGCCCGCGCCAATTGCAGGCCCGCTGACAAACCGGCGTAGCTGCCGCCGACAATAATCACGTCGTAGATCATGAGAGTGACCCTATGGTGAGTGCACGCGGTTATCCGCGCGCTTTCACGACACACCATAAGTTACGTAAAAATAGCGCGTCAAGACTCTCGCAACTTTTTAGGTTACGAACGATACTTTGGCGCGAATCAACTTGAGGTTTTTTGATGAGAAGCGACACGCGCCTGTCGCGCATGCTGCATGTGCTGATCCATATGGGCCGCCATGAAGAACGCGCGACTTCGGAGACCATCGCGCAGATGCTCGGCACCAATCCGGTGGTGGTGCGGCGCACCCTCGGGTTGCTCAAGGAAAAAGGGTATGTGCGTTCGGAAAAAGGCCATCAGGGCGGCTGGAGCCTGGGCAAGCCCTTGAGTGAAATCACCTTGCTGGACATTCACAACGCCTTGGGCACGCCGTCGATCTTCGCCATCGGCCTGTCCACCGATCACCCGGAATGCCTGGTGGAACAGGCCGTGAACGCGGCGCTCACCGACGCCTTCGAACAAGCCCAGGCGCTGCTGTTGAAGCGCCTCGGCAAGGTCACCCTGGCGCAGTTGGCCGAGGATTTTGATGAGCGTTATCGCGTGGCGATGCTGCCCTAGCGCTGGGCCGGAATGCGGATTTCGCCCTCGCGGCACTGGCTTTTGACACTGCGCGGACAGCCGGCGAAGGCCAGGTCCTTGGTCAGGCACACCCGCACCTCCGACAGCACCTTGCCTTTGCAGATGACCGCCACACCGTGATTGCCCATGCGCGGGTTGCTCTGGCGAAACAGCGCCTCGATCTCGCGAGCCGGCAAGGACGGCGGTGTGTTGAACGGCTGCAATTGGTGTGGAATGGCAACCACGCCCAACGCCGCGTCGGTTTTTTCCAGGTACGCCAGCGGTTCAAGCCCGCTGCAGGTGCCATGCTTGGCCCATTCGTGCTTGAGCAGCGCACGCGTGGGGAACAACGTCGCGCCCTTGTCCATTGCTTCCCGGCTCAGGTACGACTGCGGCGCACAGCTCGCCGGCCACCCTCCTCGCGCGTACTGCGGCCACAGGCCGTGCAGCACAAACCCGTAGCCCTTGCCCGAGCACTGTTCGTTGTCCGGGTGCGTCAGGCAAAACGTCGGCGACCACGACAACGACAGCACATAGAAATCAAACTCCCCCGGCGTGCCCTGTTCACGCGGGGCCGCCACTGCGCCGGTCGCCAGCACCAGCCACACCACCATCCAGTATTTCATCGGCCTGTTCCTTGAAAAAAACCTTTTTTATCGCGACTACCCAGGATGGTGGGGGTTGCGTAATAGCACCTTGTCGAGAATCCGATCAGTCTTCAACGCCTCGATGGCCAGCGAAGGATGCTCGGCCTCGCCGCGAATGTGTGCATTCATCGCCAGCACGTGGTGCCACTGGATATGCGCGTGGCACGGTACTTCGAGCACTTCCTGGGTCTCGGCTTCCAGGCGCAGCGGCTGGTCTTCGAACACCGAGAACTGAATGCGACCACGGCTGCCGATCAGCTCGACGCGGTCTTCCTTGCGGTCCGCGACGAAGTTCCAGCAGCCCATGCCCAGGGCGCCCGAGCCAAAGGTCCAGCAGGCCGTCACTGCATCTTCCGCCGCATAGCGCCCGGCCTGGCGCGCGGTAAAGCCCGAGACCTCGACGATATCCCCGGCCAGGTACTGGAACAGGTCGAAGCCGTGACTGGCCAGGTCGGCAAAGTAACCGCCACCAGCAATCAGTGGGTCGGTGCGCCAGTTGGCGGCGCTGGCGTCGTCGGCCCCCGGAGGCTTGCACAAGGTCCAGGTCAGGTGGCGCAGTTGGCCGATGCGTCCCGCCTGCAGCCACTCGCGTACCTGCTGGAAGCGCGGCAGCGAGCGACGGTAGTAGGAGACAAACAGGTGCAGCCCGGCCCGTTCGAACGTGCGCTGCATCAACGCGCTCTGCTCGGCATTCAGCGACATGGGCTTCTCGACACAGCAATGCTTGCCGGCCGCCGCCACCATCAGGCTGTACTCGAGGTGGCTGTCGGGCGGTGTGGCGATATACACCGCGTCCACTTCAGGGTCGTCGATCAGTGCCTGGGCGTCGGTATAGAAACGGGCAATGCCATGGCGCGCCGCATAATCGCGCACGGCTGCCTCGCGGCGCCCCATCACGGCGACCAGCGCCGAACCTGGCGCTTTATAGAAGGCGGGTCCACTCTTCAGTTCAGTGACACTGCCACAGCCGATCATGCCCCAACGTACGGTGTTCATCTGTTGTCCTCGTCCGTTTTCATCAATCAGGCAGTATCCACATCCCCAACCCGGTACGCCATAACCACTTAGCATGACATTTGCATTACACTTTTATGACACTTATCCCGCTGCGGGGGCACAGACGATGAAAATACGCGCAACGGTCATTTGCGAACATGAGGGACATATCCTCTTCGTGCGCAAGGCCAGGTCAAAATGGGCGTTGCCGGGCGGCAAGGTCGAACGGAACGAGCGCCCGGTCGGCGCGGCCGAACGCGAGCTGGAAGAAGAAACCGGGTTGAATGTGGACGGCTTGCTGTACCTGCAGGAGCTCAAGGCCCGCGACACCGTACACCATGTCTTCGAGGCCTCGGTGGTGAACATCGCCGACGCGCGCCCGTGCAACGAAATCATCGATTGCCAGTGGTACGCCTATGGCGCCGTGGATGAACTGGACACCACCGACGCCACCCGGCACATCGTCAAATCCTTTCTACGTCGCCTGTAATTCAGCGCTCTGCCCGCTGGCCTCGAGACCTCGCTTTACCACACCCTTCTCTTTCTGCCGTTCGACAAAGGATCTGACGAACGCGGCAGCGGCTGCATGCGCCACCGGTACTGCCATGGCTTGGCGGATGGTCATGAAGTCATCCTCGACCAGGCGCCATTGCGCACTCACCCGGGTGCGCAGAAAGTCCCGCACCCCCGCCGCCGCATCCAGACCTTGCGCGATAAACCAGTCCACCGCTGCTGCCGACGTAGGCGCCCGTACCAGCTCGGCGTGCGCCACCGTACGGCTCAGGTACAGGTCGTAGGCTGCGCCTTGGCCGACGGCGATGCGTCGACCCGCTGCATCCAATTGGGCGACGTGGGTAAAGGGCGAATCCGTCGCCACGAGGTAGGTGCCCTTGATCGCCACGTAGGGCGCGCTGAACGCGATCTCCTGCTCACGCACCGGCTCGATGGCCAGGAACGCCACGCGCCAGGCATCCTCGGCCAGCGCAGCAAAGACCTTGCCCGCCGCCTCGAAAGTGACCAGCGCCAACTCGACACCCAGCTCTTCAGCCAAGGCCTTGGCCAACGCCACGGACACTCCCTGTGGCTCACCGCCCGCGCCGCGTTGCGCCAGTACCGGGTTGCCGAAGTTGATGGCGGCACGCAGGACGCCATCGGGGGCCAGTTGTTGCAGTACAGCGGGATCAATCATCGAGCGCTCCTGGGCGGGTTCGTTGCACGGTCTTGCGGATCACAAACGGCAGCACGCCGCCGTGCTCAAGGTACCCAAGCTCTTGCAACGAGTCGAGGCGCAAAACCAGCCGGTGCGTGACAACACGGGCATCGGCGCGATCGATCTGCAGGGTGATCTGGTTCTCGCCAACCTGCAGGTGTTCCAGCCCCAGGAACGTCAAGCGCTCGCTGCCATCCAGCGCCAGGTCCTGCACCGTCGTCCCGGCGCTGAACACCAACGGCAACACGCCCATGCCGATCAGGTTACTGCGATGAATGCGCTCGATACTGCGCGCCACCACCGCCTTGATCCCCAACAGGCTCAGCACCTTCGCCGCCCAATCCCGGCTGGAACCGGCGCCGTAGTTGCTCCCGGCAAACAGCACGGTGGGCGTGCCGGCGTAGCTCTGCGCGGCCAGGTACAACGGCTGGTAGTCCGTGTGGTCGGCATTCCACGCCCACACACCTCGGCGTGGTGTTTGTGTCGGATCCAGCAGGTTGTTCAAGCGCGGGTTGGTGAAGGCCCCGCGCACCATCACTTCGTGGTTGCTGCGCCGTGTCGAGTACTGGTTTAAATCCGCCTCGGCCTCACCCCTTTCGCGCAGCCAGGCACCGGCCAGGCTCTCGGAAGGGATGGTGCCCGCCGGTGAAATATGGTCCGTGGTGACGTTATCACCAAGCACCACCAACGCCCTCGCGTTGCGCACCGACAGGCTCGCCGCCGGCACGGGTGGCACCTGCGCCAGGTACTGCGGGCGGCGCAAATAGGTGGAATCCGGGTTCCAGGCAAATCTCACGCTGGCGTCGGCCTCAAGCGACTGCCAGTGCGGCGTGCCCTGCCAGAGCAGTTCACTGCGTTGCTGGAACAACACCGGGCGCACCACCTGCGCCACGTGCGCCGCCACCTCGGCATCACTGGGCATCAGCTCCTCCAGGTACACCGGCGTGCCTTGGGCATCCAACGCCAGCGGACTGCTGGACAGGTCGATATCAATGCTCCCGGCAATCGCATAGGCCACGCACAGCGCCGGCGAGGCCAGGTACCCGGCGGGGACTTTGGGGTTGACCCGTCCTTCGAAATTGCGATTGCCCGACAGCACCACCACCCCCTTGAGGCCTTGCTCGGCAAAGGCCTCCACATGGGCCTCCAGGCTTCCGGAATTGCCGATACAGGTCATGCAGCCAAAGCCCGCCAGGTCGAAGCCCAGCGCCGCAAAATCCGCCAACAAACCCGCCGCATCCAGATAGTCCGCCACCACCCGAGAACCCGGCGACAGCGAAGTCTTCACCCAGGGTTTGCGCCCCACGCCGCGTGCCCGTGCACGACGTGCCAGCAATCCGGCCTGGATCATCTGCGCCGGGTTGGCCGTGTTGGTGCAACTGGTGATCGCCGCCATTACCACCGCGCCGTGGGTCAACGGCGCTTCAAAGGATGGCTCGAAGAACTGCTGCCCGGCCTCAGCGTGCACATGCTGATGAAACGAGGCGCCCGCCTGCGCCAGCGACTGGCGCTGATGGGGTTGGTGTGGCCCGGCCACACTGGGTTCAATCCGGGCCAAGTCCAGCTCGATCAGTTCATCGAACTGCGGCTCGGGCTCGCCGGCCTGGCGCCACAGCGACTGTGCCGCCATATAGGTCGACACCTTGGCCAACAATGGCGCCGGCCGCGCAGTCAATTCCAGGTAGGCAAGGGTCTCGTCATCAAACGGGAAAAACACCACCGTCGCGCCATACTCCGGCGCCATGTTCGCCACGGTGCCCCGCGCCGCCCAACTCAACGACGCCAGCCCCGGCCCGGTGAACTCGACAAACTTGCCGACCATGCTGCGCTGGCGCAGCAACTCGGTCACGCTCAAGGCCAGGTCCGTCGCCGTCACACCGGCCCGCAAGGCATTGCTGACGCGAATCCCCACGACCTGGGGAAAGGCAATCGGCACCGGCTCACCGAGCATCGCCGCCTGCCCTTCGAGCCCGCCCACGCCCCAGCCCAGCACGCCGATGGCATTGATCATCGGCGTATGGCTGTCGGTGGCAACCATGCAGTCCGGGTGCAGCAACACGCCCCCCTCGGCGGTCGGGCTTTCCCATACCACCTGGGCGATGGATTCCATGTTCATCTGGTGGATGATCCCCGTCCCCGGCGGGATCACCTTGAAGTTGTCCAGGCTGGCCTCGGCCCATTTGATAAACCGGTAGCGCTCGCTGTTGCGGCGAAAGTCGATGTTGAGGTTGGCGTCCACCGCGCTGGCTTCGGCGTAGTGCTCGACAATCACCGAGTGGTCGATGGTCAACACGGCCGGGATCGCCGGGTTCACCGCCGTCGGGTCGCCGCCCAGCTCCGCGACCACATCACGCATGCCGGCAAAGTCCGCCAGGGCCGGCAGGCAGGTGGTGTCGTGAAACATCAGGCGGTTGGGCTGGAATGGCACCTCGCAGTCCGGCCCGCTGCCGGTGGCTCGCGCCAGCACCGACGGCAATGAGGCCGAGGCACAGCGGGCGATGTTTTCCACCAGGATGCGCAGGCAATAAGGCAGCCGATGCAGCTGCACCGGGGTCAACAGTTTATGCAGATCGATATAGGCGTAACGCTGCCCGCCGATGTCCAGATGGTTGAGAACGTTGCTCATAGTTGGCCGAACACCCGCTCGATACGCGCCAGGCCCCAATCCAGTTCCTCACGGGTGATGGACAACGGCGGCGCGATACGCAGCACGTTTTCATGGGTCTCCTTGGTCAACAGGCCTTCGGCAAGCAACGCTTCGCAAATCGGCCGTGCATCACGGTCCAGCTCCACCCCCACCCACAAACCGCGACCACGCACCTCACGGATCGCCGGGGAATTCATCGCCCGCAGGCGCTCCACCAGGTAGTGGCCCAATTGCGCGCTGTTATCGATCAAGCCTTCATCTTCCAGCACGTTAAGGGCTTCCAGGCCAACGGCCGCCGCCAGGGGGTTACCGCCAAACGTCGAACCATGGCTGCCGGCATCGAACAGGTCCATGATCGAATGGTCCGCGACAAACGCCGACACCGGCATGATCCCGCCACCCAGCGCCTTGCCAAGGATCAGCGCATCCGGGCGAATGCCTTCGTGCTGGAAGGCAAACCACTTGCCGGTGCGGCCCAGGCCCGACTGGATTTCATCAAGGATCAGCAAGGTGTTGGTGGCGTCGCACAGTGCACGCAGCTCACGCAGGAACCCGGCCGGCGGCACGCGAATACCGGCTTCGCCCTGGATCGGTTCGATCAGCACCGCGCAGGTATCAGCCGTGATGGCCTGGCGAAAACTCTCGATATCGCCAAACCGCGCTTCGGTGAAGCCGTCGCAGAACGGACCGAAGTCCGCCTTGTAGTCCGGCTCGGACGAGAAGCCGACGATGGTCGAGGTGCGCCCGTGGAAGTTGTTGTCGGCCACCACGATCTTCGCCTGGTTCGCGGCGATGCCCTTGACCCGATAGCCCCAGCGACGGGCGGCCTTGATCGCGGTCTCCACGGCTTCGGCGCCGCTGTTCATCGGCAATGCCGAATCGAAGCCGCTGATGCGGCACAGCGTCTTGAGGAAGTTACCCAGTGGCTCACTGTAGAACGCGCGCGACACCACGCTGATCTTGTCGATCTGCGCCACGGCGGCGGCGCGGATACGCGGGTGCACATGGCCATGACTGACAGCTGAATAGGCCGACATCATGTCCAGGTAGCGCTTGCCGTCATCGCCAATGGCCCACACGCCCTCGCCCTTGACGATGACCACCGGCAGCGGCGAATAGTTGTGGGCGCAGAATTGGTTTTCGAGGGTGATTGCCGGGTTGGGGTGCATGGAGTGTCCTGCCTGATAAAAATCTAAAAATAGTGAGGATCTACTGCAGGCGCTGGCTTGCCGGCTCCTACAGTGATCGCCTTTCAATTCACGCACTCAGCAGCTTGCCGCTGCGGATCGGCGTGGCGCCGGAAACGCGGCCCAAGGGATCGCCCGGCTTCACAAAGCGCACATCGCGGCGCATGTACAACACGCCGGTGGTGTGGCTGCTGATCGTCACGGTCTTGCCACTGTGGGGATCGACGATATCGAACAACGCCTGCCCCGCTTCAATACGACTGCCCACCGCCGCGCGGTGCACCAGCACCCCGGCGCCGACGCATAGAACTGCTCGCTGCCCGCCAGCGGCGTGGCCGGGTTGCGCAACGCAGGCAACGGTCGTGGGGTGCCTTCGATGGCGCCCAGGTGGGTCAGGTAATCAATGATCGCCGTGGCGTCATGGTCTGCCAGTTCATACGACACATCCCGCTGGCCACGGTGCTCCACGGTCACGGCGATGCTGCTGTCGGGGATCGGGAATCGCTCGCCAAACCGCTCGCGCAGATTCACCCACAGCAGGTAGAGCGCTTCATCAAAGGAATTGGCCTGGGAATCGGTAGCCAGCAGGGTCGCTTCGGCGCCGATGTAGCGCGCCAACGGCTCGATGGTCGGCCACACCGATTCGCCGGTGTAGAGGTGCATGGCCGCTTCGCGGGAGCAGTGCAGGTCCAGCACGATGTCGGCATCGTGGGCCAGCAGCATCAGGGTCTGCTGCAGCGACTGGTATTCGTCCATCGGCTGGGCGGCGCGCAGGCATTCGCCCCAGGCTTGGCGGATCAGTTCACGGTTGGCGTCGATGTCCTGGCTGAGCAGGTGTTCGATCCTGCTGGCGATTTCCGGGTACGGCACCGGGAAACCACGGTTGTAATTGCGCCCACTGCCCAGCTCGAAGCGTCCGCTAGGTGCGCCCATGATGTATTGGCCCAGACCGGCCGGGTTGGCCACGGCCACCAGCACGATCTGCGCATTCAGGCGGCCGGCATTTTCCAGCGCGGCCAGTTGCCGGCGCAGGTGCGCAGCCACCAGCATCGCTGGGGTTTCATCGGCATGCAGCGCCGCCTGGATATAGATTTTTCGACCCGCACCCACTGCACCGTAATGCTCGCTTTCCACGTGCCTGTGGGTACCTTGTGTCGCTTGCAGCAAGGGGTGTTGATTAAGTTTCATAACGCAGGAGTCTCGATATTCGAGT